>LBNU01036963.1:50694-141683 GCA_014162995.1 Artemisia annua | reverse complement strand
CGCAATTCACATAAGTTAATGGATTTAAACGAATGCTTTGTTTGAAACAACGAAGCATAAGACAATTTAGGTGCTGTTTTAGATCCACTATTAGTATCATGATTAGCATTAGAACCTGTTGAATTAGCCGTAGCAGCCATGGAATCGACTGACTCCATAGCGAAAGAACCCTAAATAAAAACCCTAACTAAATTAAAAACGAAAATCAATGGAAAAAAACCCTAGAAAAACCCAACAAACATTGGATTGGTTGAGCAGGAATCGACCCTCATTGAAACACAAAAGATCGAGAAGAACGTACCACAAGCGAGATCGTAAAAGAATAATCGAATCCTAAAGTCGATTAATGTAGCGATCGATTTTGGTTTAAGGATTCGGAAATCGCCATATAGGGGAATCGGTTAGGGTTTTGGTTAGAAATATTTTTGAAACACTGTAGGTTATTTTTTGCTGTAAACTAAACGTTATTTATGTAGCACTAGCTGTCTACACTTATTTGGTGTACAACATACACAAGTTAATCAAATGGAAATATAGTAGCTACAATTGTATTTGTAGCCAACTCAATATAATTCGTACTACAAATTGTAGGTCCCTTAGCCCTTTTGTGAGTCCCTCACTTCTTTTTGTGGGTTCTTGATTTATTTTCTTCTGTATTTTGATGAAGGATTGTAGCCAATTGGCTAAAAAAATTATAGTCAAACTATCCCCTAATTACGAACATATGGCTATAGTACGTGAACACGTGCTGCAAGTCCTATCAGATATTTCGTACTAAAAAGTAGTCTACAATTTCCTATTTATGTAATTTGGAGGAGAAAAACACAAGAACTTTCACAAAACTCTAATCTCGGAAAAAGAAAAGAATAACTTTTTAGCAAATTGAAATGAACAGAAAAACGGACAAAGACATCTTTTTTATTAAAAAAAAATAATAAAAAAAAAATAAATAAAATAAAATAAATAATAATAAAAAATCTCTTCCATTTGACACGGCAAATATAGAATTTCATGGTACATTCGTTTGGGACCAATGAAAAATAATTGATGTAATTGTCGATCAAGTCTTTTCGAGGGTCTTCTCTAGAGGACAACATCACAAAATGTCCAGTAGCTAGAAGAATCTACTGTGTATTGCTTTAAACTAAACGAGATCCACCATAGTTGAAATACGAAAAANTAATAAAAAAAATAAATAAAATAAAATAAATAATAATAAAAAAAATCTCTTCCATTTGACACGGCAAATATAGAATTTCATGGTACATTCGTTTGGGACCAATGAAAAATAATTGATGTAATTGTCGATCAAGTCTTTTCGAGGGTCTTCTCTAGAGGACAACATCACAAAATGTCCAGTAGCTAGAAGAATCTACTGTGTATTGCTTTAAACTAAACGAGATCCACCATAGTTGAAATACGAAAAATAAATTTTGAAAGCAAACAAAATAATGTTCATATGATAGATATTTGTTTGGAAAATATTTGTTGTTTTTCTCACGACTATTGAGAGTCTTCTCTAGAGGACAAGCTGAAGTAAAACTTAGTCGTAACACAAGTTAGCTCACTACATCACCTAGAAATCCCAAATGACAAATATGAAATTCGTTGTTCTAATTTGGGCAGTATTTCAGATGTTTTCGTTTACAACTTCTCATACAAATTCTACCAATGAATCCCACACCCTCGTTAACTCAAAAAACTTAGCAAAGCCAGGGTGCAACAGCACATGTGGGGATTTAGTTGTTCCCTACCCCTTCGGTCTCGGAGACAACCCAGAGTGTTATATAAATGAGGGATTTCGCATATACTGCAATACTTCTGTAAACCCTCCAAAGGCCACTATTAAAAGAGGCGGCTACAACTCGATCAAATTAATATCTGATTCCACCATCCGGCTTTCCAATAAATTGGCGAGCAGGTGCTATTCTCTGGATGATGGCACAATATCCAATGAGGTGGAAGCAGACTTTACGCCGTACAGCTTATCGAAAGTTAACAAGTTCACAGTTATCGGTTGCGATAGTTCTGCTTCGCTGACCAAATTCAAAAGGTTACCTTATTATCTCTCGGGCCGTACAGAATATCAAGTTTTGTCGTCTACTGGTTGTATGGTCTATTGTTTATCACCGCAGGAGGTTGTAGCCGACGATTGTACAGGAAGTGGTTGTTGTCAATCATCCATACCCAACGGCATAAGCTTTTACAGAACTGAGGTACGTAATTCAAGCGTTGATGATTTAAATATAAGGGTGTTTGCTCCTTGTGCATACGCCTTTGTTGGTGAGGAGAATGTATTTAAGTTTAAGGGTCTTAGTGATTTAAATGATACTAATTTCAAAAAGACTAATTTCAAAAAGAGGATAGAAGATACTGTGCCGATAGTGCTTGAATGGGCTATTGGTAATCTGGATGGTAAATATTGTTTTGCCTGCGAATCAAATAGCAAATGTGTTAGCTCTGCAAGGGAAAAGGTAAGTGATGGGTACCGTTGCGTATGTGAGGAAGGCTATGAAGGAAATCCATATCTTCCTCCTGGCTGCCAAGGTACAATCAATATTTTATTTTATTTTTAAAAAGTGTTGAAAATGAAATTTAACTATACAAGAGATATACCTAAAAGTTTTTCAATATTCATAAAAATCTTCAGTTATATATTATTGGATTGATCAAACTTCTCAATTTCGCTGCCGTGACAAAATTTTGTCGTATAATTGGTCAATTTTCTCCAAATTATTTCTTAATTGTCACACAAAACGTAAGTTGACTTGTTAAATGCAAGTCTAGATTACTATAATCGGTCAAAAATACCTCTTAACGTGCTCTTATCCTAACTCATTTATACGCGATAAGACATTTGAGTCATTAAATGCGTTTTTTTTCTCCTTCATGTCATTAAAAGGCAGTCAGTGTTAAGAGCGTATGTATTTTTCTGACCGTTAAGAGGTATTTTTTTAACATTATTTAATTAATTTCTTTATTATTATTATTATTATTATTATTATTATTATTATTGCCTTTCTATATATGTTTTAACTTTTTTCTTTTCTTATGATTTTTTTTCTTTTTCTTTTTCTTATTTCAACTTTTTATTTCATGTTAAAGGTACATTTACATATTTTATGTTAAATTAAGAATGTAAAACATGATATTTATCTGACAATTCTTATTTTGTTAAAATTATAGAGTTCGGGTTAGCGAACTTATATATCTCAACTCTAACTCAACCAATTTAGTTAATTGTTTTAAAAAGTTCAATTTAAACCTCGTCGCATTTTTTTTTTTTTTTTTTGTTCAATTACACATGAGATTGAATGTTTCTGTCTCAAACATACTTCTAACCTTTAATGTGATTATATTATTAAATTTGTTTGTTTTATGTTAATTACAGTTTATTTCTCGGCGTGATGCAATTGTTTTATATTAAAGTGTAAAACTGAGTTATTTTACACATTCAATAACTTTTACAAAACAACCACTATTTCTATCTTGATTAGAATTCATTTTCAGCGCAACCTTCAGAGTTCAGCTGTCGATCAAGTATTCAGAGCTTTTCACCAACATATTCAGAATTCATGTGTGATCAGATTCAGACTAAGAGCCTCTTAATATACAAACACATCTTATTCTTTGATTACTAAAGTGTTTGGATTGTTCATTTAACCAACCCTGTTTGATTCTTTTCTTTTCAGACACTCAACGAGTGTGAGAATCCAGAGCAGAGTACCCTTGCGATGGAGTTGTGNGGTGCAGGTGAACACCCTGTGCAAGTGGGGCGGCTGCACAGGGCCACCAATTCTGCCCTTTTATATATGCATGTATTTAAGTCCTTGGTTAAGTTTATTATGGAACAATATTATGTGATCACAACCAAAATACAAGATTTAGAAAACATCAAGTGGCGATTGCATTTTTTTTTTTTTTTTTTTTTGGTAAAGGGGAGTAATCCTGCCCCCTGGTAAATATATTAAACCAAAAACGTTTGAGTACAATGGATATGGGTGAAATCCCATATCTCAGCCCGTTACATAGACGATAAAGCTTACATAACAAGGTAGACAGCTAAAAAGCTTGAAAATAACTAGTGCTTATGAGATGCCATAAGCACTTACAACTCAAGAAATAGCACAAACAAGCTAACCAGTAGCTAGCGTGAAAGATGAACTTCCACCTGCATTTGGATTAGCCAAATCTTCATTCACATGTGTGACCTGTTCTCCATCTTCCTCATCATCGTTCACTAATGCAGCATAAGAATTAGATGTAGTAACAGTACATTCCTTAGAAGTAGAACTAGTAGACTTCAGCTTAGACGACGTTGTATGAACGTTAGGCCGAGTATTATCTCCCTTCTTTGGTTCACTATTAGTCTTCTTTGGCTCATACCTGAAATTCTGTTTGATTGAAGTACTAGCAAAATGACTACCTTTAGCAGACTCGGCTTTACCTTTGTTCTTCTTATGACTCACCTTTTGGAAACCATCATTGGCACGCACAGTAGAAGGCTTAGCAACATTTGAAGTAGTAGCAACATGATGATTGACCACTTTATTAGGGCAATGATCATGGATGTGGCCAAAAATCTTGCACAACGTACACCTGGGAGGCCTCCATTCATACTCAACGCGGATAGTATCTTTAGTAAAACCATCCCCTATAAGAGAGGGGACACCAATACTAACAACCTCTACGAGCTCAGCCTCTGAACTAACCTCAATTAAGCACCGAGCAAAACTACTCCTACCCCAAGAATCCTTACACATAGAGCTCGTATACGAATCAAGCATAATAGGCTTGCCAATAAATGAAGCAATTAAGTTAATACCATCCTCTTCAAATACTTGAATAGGAACATCATGTAATTTAACCCATACCGGGATACAAGTGAGCTCTTCCTTACACAACCTAGTATCAATAGACCACTTCTTAAGAATGATCGGCGATTGCATTTTTGTGAATGAAAAAGTCGAAATTCTTTGTTTTTTACATTAGAATTTGTCAAACATGAGGGCTTACTTATCATAACCGCACATGGCCTCTGAAATTCATTAGATGGCTCTGCCCATAACCCATTATGCATTTCGATTACAAATATACTGAACGAATACCTAGCACAAAATGATTAAAGCAAAGATAAACGCGAATTAAATAAAAAGGAAGACACGATCAATTGGAAGATTTCTCTTATGTTTGTTTTTTCTTTTAACCTATTACTTGTTTGTAAACAAAATTCTTCTTTGCTTTTCAAAAATAAAAAAAGTTAATACCACTTTGGTTTACAAAGTATTTTGTGTTTTGTTGAGGTTACATGCTACTCTCTTTCATTCTACTCTTATATGAACAAGAAATACAGTGAAAGACTTTGCATGTTTAAAGTTTAAAGGAGTACGTAAAACTAGTACCAACAGTTTGCTCACATCTAGAAGAACTTTTGGTAAACATGTTTAAGCTCACAACTGTCATATCCATTTAGGTAATTCTTTGATCATATATAATGTATTTGGTCACAAATATTTTAACACAAAATAATCTTTTCCACCATGATTTTTTACGCTATTGTGTTCCTAAATACAGTTAGTAAACTTATATTACCATTTACTTAAAACAAAAGCAAGTACAGATTGTTTAACGCTCCTATGTTCTGTAATCTATTATGCAAAAATATAAAACATTTGTTTGTGCAGGTATTGTATTGGGCACAGGGATATTAGTTTTATCAATTGGTGCGTACAAACTAATACAAAAGAGGAATGATAAGAGACGTAAAGAGATATTCTTCAAAAGAAATGGTGGTTTGTTGTTACAACAACAAATATCAAGTGGTGGATATGCAACTCAGACAACAAGAATGTTTAGTGCAATAGAACTAGAAAAAGCAACCGACCAATACAACGGAAATAGAATATTAGGTCGAGGAGGCCAAGGAACAGTGTACAAAGGAATGTTACCAGATGGAAAAATAGTAGCAGTAAAGAAATCCATGCTGGCAGATGAAAATCAAGTCGAATCATTTATCAACGAGGTATTTTTACTCTCCCAAATTAGCCACAGAAATGTGGTGAAATTGCTTGGATGTTGTTTAGAAACAGAAGTTCCGATTCTCGTGTATGAATTTGTGTCAAATGGAGATCTTTGCCAATTCATACATGACGAGAATTATGAGTTTCCTACTTTTTGGAGTATACGACTCCAAATTGCTGCAGAGGTAGCAGGGGCTCTTGCTTATATGCACTATGCAACTTCTGTTCCTATATATCATCGAGATATTAAATCTTCCAACATACTTTTGGACGAAAAATTTAGAGCAAAGCTATCAGATTTTGGAATATCCAAGTCCGTATTAGGGGATCAAACTCACTTAAGCACATTAGTCAAGGGTACTTTTGGTTACTTAGATCCCGAGTACTTTCAATCCAACCAATTCACTGAAAAAAGCGATGTTTATAGCTTTGGGATTGTTCTCATTGAGCTTTTGACCGGGAGAAAGCCGATATATTCCATAGGACCAGGGGAATCGAGAAGCTTGGCAACTTTGATTTTGTCAACCGATGAAGAGCTTCTTTTGGAAAACGTTGATAACCGAGTGTTTGATGGACCAAAAGAGCAGTTGGTAGCAGTTGCTAAGCTTGCAAAAAGATGCATAAATTTGAACGGGAAACTGAGGCCAACTATGAAAGAAGTTGCAACAGAGTTAGAGGGAATAAGATCAAGTCATTAAATCAAATATATATACACCATTTATATTATATGTTAATCTGGAAGACATTATTTTCGGTCTTAAAAACTAAAAGTCTTTAGTTCTTACCGTTGGTGGCTTTTGGTTGTTCATACAAGTCATTTTAATATCTGTGTTTGTAACTATGTGATGCATGTGCACAATGGTTCAGGGCCTTTTGCTAATTGTTCATACTTAACCACCCGGCGGGATTAGGTATGTTGCTTTTGTTGTTACAAACTAATTGTCCGTTATTTTCTTTTAAAAAAGGAAATGACACGCACGCACTATATATGTCTTAAAAAAGGTATTCTATTTCATTTGATACAAACTAGTCGATCGTCTCGGTTCACCCGGATAGGTGTCACTTTGTTACTTCTTCTATTTCAAAATTAATTTTCACATTTTTGTTTTGATATATCTAAAATGATTATCCACTTATTTCAATTGATAAAAATTCTTGGAAACTATTAGAACAGTATTTTTCATTCCAAAGACAACCCTCTTGGTAAAGATGCTCAACGCATTGCCCGGCCCATACTTAAAAATGTTGAGACTTTTAGCCCAAATAGTCCTTACCAGGCTTAGTCCACGTTTTTGGGCTTTTTGTCAAACGCATTTTTCTAAATAAAGTTTTAATGTTCATTCCTTGAACCATTAATTCAGTCCTGCTGTAACTTAATATGTGCATATTTTTATGTAAAGAAAAACATAAAAATATGTTTATTGGTTGCAAACAAGTTTAACAAGGTCACTGACTTCCATAAACGAGTTTAACAAGTAACTATTATACCAACATGATATTTTCATTTTCATTTAATTTTATCAACTACTTCTTTCACCAGAGTAGATAGTAATGTGGTAAAATCTTCAATATAAAGTATCTTCAATTCTTTCTTCTATAAGAAAGTGCATCATCACTTTTCTTTCTCACACAACAAAGTACAAAACAACAAGCTGGTCTTCCTTACATCGACACCAACACAAACGACTATATTAAGACTAAACTAACCAATTGCATCAGAACTATATGTAAATTCCATTAATAGTTCTCAAAGTATAAGCTACATAGAATATTTAAGTTCGCTAGCATCTAAAATCAGAGACAGATTTAAGGGGGTGTTGGGAACCCCATGAATTTTGCCCCGTAGTGTAATTTTTTGTTCGAAACTTAATTTTTACGAAATGAACTTGATCCTGAAAAAAAATTTCACGTATTTTGTTTAGTTGGTAGTTAGTACATTGTATGACTTGTTTTGAAACCGCTCTTTGGTATGACTTATGACATATATATATANTGAGACTCGATAAATAAACTACACTAGAATCGACATCAACATGAGAGTACGAGTTGGAGCTCGAGTTATCTCAATATACACTGACACATTTTCTTGACTTTCTGTCTTAAACCACCATTTATTAATTATTGGAGGGGCCCTAAGGGGTATTTAAGGCGGACGTTGTATATGGATTATTCCACACACAAACACACAAACACATCAATCCAACTCACCAATTTATAGCTTAATTGTTTAAAAGTTCAATTAAACCTCCGGCATTTTTTTTTTTTTGTTCAATTCATGAGATTGAATGTTTTGGTCTCAAATACTTCTAACCTTTAATTGGATTATATTATAAATTTGTTTGGTTATGTTAATTTTTTTCTCGTGAATGCAATTGGGGTTTATATTAAAGTTAAAAACTGGATTATTTAACACATTCAAACACTTTTACAAAGCAAAACATACTCATCTACTATCACATTAATTACAAGATTTCTCAGCATAATATTATAGATTCAGCTGCGATATCATAATCATACTTTTCAACCACATATTCAGATTCAGATGTGGTGAATCAGTAATTCAACTAAGAGTCCTTAATAAACAAACTAAACATCTTATTTTGATTACTAATAAGGTGTTATTGGATTTGTTTCTAATTATTACCAACCTGTTTTGATATTCCCTTTTCTTTTTACAGACATTCAAACTAGAGTGTGGAGAATCCAGAAGTACCCTTTATGCGATGGGCGTTTGTGTTAATACTCGTGGGGACGATTGCATGTGCCCCTTGAATACCTAATTAGCAGTGCAAATTAACAAATGGTAATAGCAAGACGTTCGCTGGACAATTCAAAATTTACAGCAATCATATTTATTATTATGGTAATTCTTTGATTAATGTATAGTGTGACCCATATACAGGTGCAGGTGAACACCCTGGTGCAAGTATGGGCGGCTATGCACAGGGCCACCAAATTCTGGCCTACTTTTATATTATACATGTATTTAAGTCCTTGGTTAAGTTAATTATGGTAATAATAATATTATGTGATCAGCAACCTAAATAAATAGAAAACATCCAAGTGCGATTGCTTTATATTTATTTTTTTTTTTTTATTGGTAAAGGGGAGTAATCCTGCACCTGGTAAGTAATTAAACCAAAACGTTTGAGTTATACAATGGATATGGTGATAAATCCCATATCTCAGCCCTTTACATAGACGATATAAAGCTACATAACATAAAGGTCAATAAACTATAAAGCTTATGAAATACTAGTGCTTATGAGTAATGCCATAAGCACTTACTATCCAGAAAACAACAAACAGCTACACCAAGTAGCTATAGCGTGAAGATAAGAACTTCCACCTGCATATTGGATTAGCCAAATCTTCATATCACAGTGTGACCCTGTTTCTCCATCTTCTAATCATCGTATATATCACTATATTAATAGCAGAATCTTGTATGTAATACATATACATAATGGATGTAATAATATATGTGTGTGTGTGTGTGTGTGTGTGTGTGTGTGTGTGATTACCATTCCCTATAATTAGGGCCCCTAATTATAGGGGTGTTAGCGAGTCGAAGTTGTATGAGTAACTCGAGCTCCAACTCGACTCGAGCTCGATCTAGTGGAGTTTATCGAGTCTCATGTTCGAGCTCAAGCCAATCAAATGAGCTGGAAATGTTTATCAAGCCGAGCTTAAGCTTTTATAAGCTCAACTTGAATTCTTGTAGAGCTTTTAACACTTTTATATATTTTATGTATATGTATACATCAAGATTAAATATATATTTATAAATGTGACGAGCTTTTTATGTCGAGCTTAAGCCGAATTCAAATCTTATTTCATATATTAATTTTAGTTGGTTCAAAAAACATATCATTATTACAAATAAGTCAAAAATGATGTGTTTTCCAGCATTCTTTTGAGACTTTGTCGTTTTCTTCACTTTATGCTCCAAAAACGTCCAAAATGATGTGTTTTCCAGAATTCTTCTCAAAAGTACCTAAAATGACAAAATGAACGATTTAGGGAAATATTTGATCATATTAACTCGAATTAGGGCTTAAATGACCCTCTAAAATGGGTACACTTTTCACCTCATCATATACCCCTATGCATGTAATATTTTGCAAAACTAGTCCTAAATGCATATAATTCTAATTCTAGCATGGCAATCTAGTTTCTAAGCTTATGTCTAACTCATATAAGTTCAAATAAGTCACATAATGCAAATTATATCATGTAGGAAAGCTATATAACACATAAACATGCAATTCGACCTAAAACTAGGGTAACGAGAGTAAACATGCATGCAATGGCTATCCTAGGGTTTCTAAGGCATCTAAAGTCTATCTAAGTTCTATTCTAAGCATACTAGACGTAAAGTAAAGGTTACCTAGGTTAGGGGAGCGCTTACGAGGGTTTCTAGGGTTTTTTAGGGTTTCTAGGGCTCGTACGACTTCAAACCACAACACCACATGACCAAGGCCTTGCTACTCATTTCCTACTGCTTCTAAAGACTTAGTACTACAGAAATGTGAGGTAGAGAGGGGGGAGATGTGTGAAGAAGAAATGAGGAGAGGAGGGGGTATTTATAGGCTCGATATGGCGGTTTGGGGTGAAATGGGTGACTTAGGTGTCACGGAGGGGGAGGGGTGAGCAAGCAAGGCTATGGGGGCTGGTGGCAGGTCTAGTAGGTGATGGGGATGAGCTATGGTAGCTAGGGGGCTGAGCTCTAGGCCGGTTGTGGTGGTGAGAAGCCGTGAGAGGCGGTTTGAGCAAAGGAGGTGACAAGGAGGTGCATCACCTACTTGCTTGGGTGCTTAGAGGTGCTAGGGTGCTAGCTTAGTTATATTAAGGTGCTAGGTTGGTTGCTTGTTCATATTAAGGTGTTTAAGTAACATAGTTTAGGTGTTTAGGTCAAATTTTAATCTAGTTTTGTTTTATAAGTGTTTAGGGTTTTATCTATGTTTTAGTATCTTAATTAAGGTCCTAATGATGTTTAGTAACTATTAGTAGCTTATACTAAGTGATGGTAGCTTATGGTAAAGTTTTAACCTAGTTTTGACCTAGTTTCGGGAAGTTATGACCTAATTAAGGTTTTGTGTTCATATGACTTATACCTAAGTTTCTAGGGGTTGTACTATATCCTAAGAGTTCTAATATATCCTAAGGTATCTATTCTAACTTATATCTAAGTCCTAAGCACTTTGCATGTAAATTCAGATAGGCGGTTAGGGTTTTAAAGCTAATTGGAAACACGTAGGTGCATTTAGGGTTTTCTAGCAAGTATAGGATAGCATAGTACTAGTTTTCTTAGTGAAAATATGTTTATTACCTAGACTTGACATACCTGGATGTTTACATCAAGTAAACATAGTAGTGGTTGGCATAGGTAGATACGTGAGCTTGTCTGAGGGTTAGTTAGGTTATAATGATATATTAAAGCAAAAATTTAACTCGGGAAAATCCTATAGGCATTTCTAATCCTAGTGTGCTCTAATAAGGGCCTAAGTTAAGTTAGTAAGGCATTTCTAATCCTAGGGTGCTAGTGAGGGCCTAATCTAAGTTAGTAGGGTATTCTAACCTAAGGGGAAGTTAGTGGTTTGTGACATTGCATCATGACCAAGCAAAGAAAATGTACCCAAATTTCAAGCAGACACCTTTTGACCTTTTTAGTCAAACATTTCATATTTTCCAATCTCCTTATTCTAAAATAGTACGGTAAATCCTACTTATCACACCATTCCTTGTTTTGTGTGTGCATATACATAAACCCTAAAAATAGCCACTTTGACGATCATAAAGTCAAAACCAATATCAAAAATCAAACCTTTAGGGGTGTTTGTTTAAGCTTATTTGTGGACATACGAGCTTATTTGATTTCACCTTATATTTCATATCCCAAATTTTCCGGCTTGTTTTGAGACTTACCTCTTACATAAGCTTATTATATCATAATAAACTTACATAGGTCTGAAAATAAGCCCCGAAAAGTTCGAGCTTACGAAATAATCTGAAATCAAATAAGCTCGTAAGACCACAAACAACCTTAAACAAACACTCCCAAAGTTTTTATTTTTGGTATTGGTTTTGACTTTTTGAAATAATAAGCTTATATAACACATTAACACATAAGTCTCAAAATAAGCTGGAAAATTCATGCTCATGAAATATAATCCTATATCAAATAAGCTTGTGAGCCCACCAACAAGCTTTAACAGACACAAAAATGACTCACCAATCATGCCCAAGCACAAAAAGTGCCCAAAACATAGTCCTTTGAGCAACCAACCCAATAACAATAGCAACATCTCTCACAACATAACTCATTGACCCGTCATAAGCAACATTCTTTCAAAGAAGGGGGTGTTCGATAAATGATCAAGTCTTTGATATATGTCAATATAGTTTACTGATACAAGTTTATTCCTTTAGTTAATTTTTATTTATTGTTACAATTATTTTCTTTATGTAACATTACATTGATTTAGATGGTAGATATAAATGAAATTGACCTTGTTTAGCTTGGTTTCTATGATTTCTAATTATCATATTATATTCTTTCGTTCAAGTGGCTTATCATATTTAAGCATTTTGATAACTTGACAAGGATTGCCACCTTGTCAAATTCAATAAACAAGATGAAAACAATCATAGTAAACACAAATATAATGTCAAATTCACTCGTTTCTGTCTTAGTAATGGTAAACATGTTTTTGATCAATGAATCACGGTCTCTTTTGATAACCTTTTGCATTTACTCCCTCCTCATCTACCTTCTAAATGCCTCATTACCCCCTCCCCATCTACCTCTTCAACTACTTTTTGCATTTACTTTGTTATCTACCAAACTTAATTATCTTTATACCTTTATATTTACTATCTTATGTAAACATACATGACATAAGTATAACAAGATTCTGCTGCTATGGTGGTAATGAGAGTCCACAAATAAATCTTTGCCCTCCATTAACACCATTACCACCAAAGCAGCAGAAACTTGTTATACTTGTGTCAGGTATGGTTACATAAGATAGTAAAATATAAAGGTATAAAGATAATTAAGTTTGGTAGATAACAAAGTAAATGCAAAAAGTAGTTGAAGAGGTAGATGATGAGGGGGAAATGAGGCATTAAGAAGTTAGATGGGGAGGGAGTAAATGCAAAAGGTTATCAAAAGAGACCGTGATTCATTGATTAAAAACATCTTTACCATTATCATAACTGAGACAAAAACGAGTGAATTTGACATTATATTTGTGTTTGCTATGTGTAGGAAATGTGTAGGAAAGTATAACCAGAATAATACTAACAATAACACTTCTTTTATTGATCAATAACAACAAACAATCTGTTCACCAGAATAGTGAAACAAGAAAAATACAAGAACTAAGTGATTAGTGATTATCAAAGAGAGTATGATAAATTTTCTAGGGTTTGATAATGATGAACAGTGCCCGTATTCTCTTTATATAGACTCAAGCCTTAGCCTTAATCAACATCAGTCCTTGCACTTTTATCTTTGACAACTTTAGCACAACTCTTGACAAAGCTACAAAACAGATATAAGAAATAACATAATTAGTCCATGTACTTATTATAAGGATAAAAATGATAAGTAAGATGTCATAATCTAACACTATGATTGTTTTCATCTTGTCCATTGAATTTGACAAGGTGGCAATCCTTGTCAAGTTATCAAAAGGCTTAAATATGATGCATAATATGATATTAGAAATAATGGTAACAAGCTAAACAAGGTCAATTTCATTTATATCTTCCATCTAAATCAATGTAAGGTTACATGAAGAAAATAATGGTAACAATAAACAAAAATTAACTAATCGAATAAACTTCTATCAGTAAACTCTATTGACATGTATCAAAGACTTGATCATTTATCGAACACTTCCTTTTTTGAAAGAATGTTGCTTGTGACACAGCATGTGTTGTCATCCAAGCAAAAATCGATGTATAAATCAATAATCTTTCGCCTACTTTTTCCCGCTAAGTTTTGGGTCAGTTTGGTAGTATAAGACGTCTCCAGTGTCGCTAACATAATGGTCTTTTTTCAAGCTTGTGATTAGTTCGCCTATTAGGTGGAAAGGTAGCGGCCATGACTTTTTTGGTTCTCGATAGTATTTCCCGAGCACGGGCTTTGCAGCCTCCGTCTGCAAGAGAGCATAAGTCATTATGAGTACAAATGCAAGAACATATCAACATGATTTTGAATGATGTGAAAATTAATGCATACCAGTATCACGTTATGTAAATTTTAGAAGAAAATATTTGACTGAAAAGGTCAAAAGTATAACATCTTCCTCGAGTATACCAAAATGTACCTAAAGTCCTATACCGTACAGGCTAGAACGCTAGAGGACATAGCTGAAGCAGATAACAAATAGAAGATCCCAATTTCAGTACTAAAAGTTACTACTAGTTTTCATCATCAAGATTGCTAATGATTCATTCTAATTTTCAAGTTTAGATCAATTATATAATTGCCGTGATGAAAGCATGATAGGAAAACTCTTTAGTTGAATATAACAGACCTCCTGTCAATTTCTAAAGACTGAAAATAATAGGTTTGACTTAAATAGTCAAAGAGTGGTTGCTTTTTTCATGGAGTACAACTTAAATTTTGTACCGAACTTCTATACGAAAGATACACATAAGAGATTAAGGATAATGGTAAAGATCTTAATCTATTTGAAAACACTATTGTTGGTAAGCGGTCATAACAAGGTTCGACTTTAGGGGAATTTTTCATATGCAAATCGGTCTTTATAACCTTTTCCTTTATGAAGGATGAGTTTCTTCAACCATTATACTTAGGAAAGATGCAAAAACCACATAATAAAATACTAGAAACGGTCATTGATGTAAGCCAGCTTGTAAACCATGTAAATCCCGTGTGCTACAGATCTTTCCCTATGACATTGATTTTAAGTGAATGTGATTGACAATGGTTCAGCTTTTTACAAATTTACACATATTATGTGCATCAGTTTTATTCTCTACGTGTGCATCAAGGACGAAACTGTAAATTAGAGACTATTCTCCTGAAGGTAAACTATTACATGAAAACGCATGGTATAAGAAACATGAAAACTCTACGATGCATGAAGGAATACTCACCGCCTCGATTAGGTGATAATGCGGGATCTGAGGAAATAAATGATGAATGACATGAGTTCCAATGTCATGATGGATATTATTTATCCAACCGTAATCACGATCAATGGTGGTCAATCCTCCCCTTAGATAACTCCATTCCTGCAAAAACAAAAGTATTTTGATTAAGATTTCATGAGTGTCTTCATTCTTTTAGCCTATTTTCTCCATTTCAGATATCCGTTTCATGGTCCCATCAATGTTTTGGGTCCCGGTTAACCATGTAAACAGAACCACAGTTGGGAAGTTATTTAAGCGCTATGAAATATGTGAACTACTGTACTAGTTGTAGACATAAATAAACGAGTTGATACCTTGCCACGATACCAAGGAAGTTTATCTTCATGGCCATGGTGATGCATGTAAGTAACAAAATCCAACCAAATAACGTTTATCTGAAACCAAACCGAATTCCAAAATTAGAAGCTCACGTTATTAAGAAGGATCTTAAGAAAATAAAGATAAGGGTTATGTGCAAGTACCCAGTATGGAATGCCATAAAGTTTTAGCATTTGCATTGGACCAACAACGAAGTTCAAACCAACAAGCAAAGCCGCCATTGTTGTCCAACAAATAGTTGACGTTAGCACATCTTTTTTCTCAACCGCATTAAACAAATCACTGTTAGGATCAAAGTGTGAACCAGTCTTTCCGGGTGATCTATTCCACTGTAAAAGCCAAAACACAAAAGTCATTAAGAAAATTGTATCACAATCATCTTGCTGACAAAAAATGATAAAGAAGCGAACTTACTAAGTAAAAGGGATAGGCGAGCATTGGAAAAGGGAGGGTGAAACGAAGTGTTCGTGTTATCCAATCCAAACTCTTGAATGTTTTCTCAGATAACTATAGGAGAAGAAAATTGAATATAATTATAAGTGATCAAAAGTTTTCAAGCAAAATAACATCAATCAGAAAATGCTGTACTTAGCCATAAGAAACATACCGGGTGCCATGATTCATCGTTTTCAACATGTCCGTGGTTTTGATGATGCGTTCTATGGCTGATTCTCCTGTAGCATTCATTCATAGTAAGTTAAAGAGCTCCATTTTAACATTATATTCATGAAAAACCTTTTACTTAACATCACATCTAACATATTACATATATGATGATTGTTTAGATTAATTTGATTCATCATGCAAATGATACAAAGTTCACCATATCGACCAATTTTGTACTCAGGTATGACTCTTTCTTATATTTGTGTATAAATTCTGTTATCCAAGATTTGCTAATGAAAACATCATACACAAATGAAATAATGTCGGCTTTTAGCTTTAGTAAAGTTGTAAATACCTAACGAGATAGCAAAAGCTTGACTCTGATTAATCGGAGTATATTCTTATTGATTCCCATCTCTTATCTCTAGAGTTCTTACTTTTTTTTGTCTACTCATAAAATATCTTTCTTTTTTTCGAGAAGAACTCAATTCCTAACTCGTGGAAATAATATGATGATTTTTGAAGAATCTGATAAGATACACAAGTGCCAACATTTTAGATATCCACCATTATGTAATTCAGGGGATGCACGATAATAACAGAATTATATTTCTTTTTAGTACAGGTTTTTTTTAAATCAAAGTATGAATGTGCATAGCTGACATTCACATAGGTCCACACATGCAGCAAACAACCAAAATAGCATACTGTAAAATAACGACACTGAAAGTGGAGTTGGTTAAAAGCATACCATCCATGATAAGGCACAAGTATAGAAGAATGCAGAAGATGCCCAACCACGCTATTCAGCTTTGGGTTGTTTGAGAAACTCCCATGACCACTGTAAATCAAATCAACACGATTAAAAAGCTGAAAATTCAAGCATACCTATTTTGAATTTTGTAGTCAAATGATTCAATCTTTTTAGTCTAAGATTATAAATAATTAATACTAGTGCGCAGTAGTTTATTCAAACATGGCTTCATCACATTTCTTGTTTTCTGAACATCTAGATAAATTTTCCACCAACTTTAAACCCGATATATGACCACACTAAATTCAAGCATACCCATTTTGACTTTGGTGGTCAAATGATTGATTGGCTACCTTTTCTACCTAAAACACTCGATACTAGTTACCGCTAGTTCTGTTTATCTTATGTCATAACATATCTTGTTTCCTTTACATCTACATAAAGTTATATCCAATTTGTGCTCTGAAAATGTCTACTTTGACCAATAAAAAGTCAAAACTAATAACAAAAACTCAAAATCAATGCCATTGCATCATGACCAAGCAAAGAAAAAGTACCCAAGTTTCAAGCAGACACCTTTTGACATTTTTGGTCAAACATTTGATATTTTTCAAACTCCTTATTCTAAAATAGTAAAACACTACTTATCACACCATTACTTGTTTCCTGTATGCATATACATAAACCCTAAAAATAGCCACTTTAACCTTCATAAAGTCAAAACCAATACCAAAAATCAAAACTTTGGGGGTGTTTATTTAAGCTTATTTGTGTGCTTATGAGCTTATTTGATTTCAGATTATATTTCATAAGCCCGAATTTTTCGGCTTATTTTGAGACTTACCTCTTATATAAGGTTATTATAACATAATAAGCTTATATAGGTCTCAAAATAAGCCGAAAATTTGGGCTTACGAAATATAATCCGAAATCAAATAAGCTCGTGAGTCCACCGATAAGCTTAAACAAACACCCCTTTACCTAAAAAACCTCACCAATCATGACCAGGCAATATATCATAATAAACTTATATAGCTCTCAAAATAAGCCGAAAAGTTCGAGCTTATGAAATATAATCCGATATTAAATAAGCTCATAAGCTCACAAACAACCTTAAACAAACACCACTTTACCTAAAAAAAACTCACCATTCATGACCAAATAAACTTATATAGGTCTCAAAATAAGCTGAAAAAGTTCGAGCAGACAATATATAAGCCGAAATCAAATAAGCTCGTGAGCCCACAAACAAGCTTAGCCAAACACCCCATTTACATACAAAAAAAAGCTACTCACCAATCATGCCCAAGAACAAAAAGTGCCCAAAACATAGTCCCTTGAGCAGCCCAATAAAGAGGCCAAACAAACCAACTATTCACAAACCCTGCAAAAGCAGCCAACCCAACAACAATAGCAACATCTCTCACAACATAACTCATTGACCTTAAAGGATCCTTAACCCAACAATGCTTAGGTATAGCACCTCTAACATCACTCAGCTTAAACCCTGGCTTAACCCCTGCATCAAATACATCAAGATTGAAACTTTCTTGCTCATCTAATGATGGGACCTTAAAAGGAGCACTAACATTCAATACCCATTTGGAAAAGATGGTTTTTTTGGGGGTTTTAAGGTTTAAAAAGGTGTTTCTTGGTTGGTTTTTTAAGAAACTTTTTGTGGGTAAGGAGGAGGCTAAGGATTTGGTGTTGAGAGGTTTAAGGTTAAGACCTGATAACACCAATCCAGCCATTGTGAGAGAGATGATGATGGTATTAAAACCCTGAAGATGGTTGGGATATTTATATAAGTGGGGGGCAGAAAAGGACCAATGGGGTTAAAGTGCAAGTTGTTTGCAAGTAGTAGATCTTGATGTGATACTATGTATAGATGGTGGTCCTTGTTCTTGGGGTGAAAGTGCAACTAGATCCCCCTATGGGTTATGTTTTGTTTTCATATGTGACAAAGATTTTCTTTTTTTTTTTTTTTTTTAATTATTATTATTATTATTATTATTATTATTATAATTATTATTATTATAACATCACTTTATTAGAAACTTATAAGATTTACAAGAAATTAGTGGGGAGCCGAGAGACTAACTGGGCCCCCACACCTCTGGCTATAGCAAAGCTAATTCTACTAAAAATATGTGGAGCAGCCCGTGCTCCAATATCTTGAGTCATAGAGAGTCGTCGAATACGCTTTAATAAGGTTACTGCATCTTTCTCAAGTTCTCCAAAAGAAGAAAATGANACTTGACTGGACCCACCTATTTTGACACCTTTATATGAGACAAAGAACTTTTTTTTTCTTTTTTTTTTTAAAGAATTTGTAAGACCTAAGGTTAAGTATAAATAAAAAATGTGATTGAACTTTTTAAGTTGACCTAAGCTTAAGTATAAGGTCAATATTTAAAGCATTTAATTATATACAGTCATGTCAACGAATTATTTTAGATATGTAAAAGTCACTTTTATGCTATCTTTTCATGTTTAAAATGGAAAAATAGTTAGGCCGGCGTAGTGAGGACTACGTTCACAGAATAGGTTTCTCGCCTGGTTGAGCGATTTTGTAGATGATGTGGCCATAATTGAGCAAAAAAAAACTTACGTTATTTTCTATGTGAGACGGAATTGTAGGGTATGTTTACGTGTTGAGTTGAGGTTAACCATTAAAGTTTTAGGTTTAGTGAAAAGAGCGAATGTTGATGTAAAGTTAAAGTGATGATGATGAGTTTAATCCCCACTACATCTAGTCTTATGCGACTAACTACAACAACAACATCATCATCGGATGAGAGAAGTTAAACGTAGTAGCTAATTATGTTGTTTAAATAAGTATGCTTACAACATATCTCATAAGAGCTTTGATTGACATGGTTAATTAGTATCTAATTGTATGCCTAAAGCTATTTGACAATGCTATTTGACAACATCATTTTTTTTTATTTTTTTTTTTAACATAAATTTCATTTCACTCCTTACAAATGGATGTAATTTGAACACAACAAGTTACATCGAACATAATGGGCAAAATCGAAACCGACTTGCCAAACAAAATACACAAGGTAACAAGTTAAATCAAAACAAGACATACACCATAATAGTTGTGACACACTACAGCAACACCATACAAGGGGGGGGGGGGAATCACCAGAGTGAGCTTTTTGTAGACACAGCCATATGAAGGTGTAGCTTGACAAAAGTACATAAAGTACATAAAACATACAAAGAAGATAAAACTAAGCATCCTTTAAGGAGCCAGACCTAAACCTAACAGATCTAAAGTCGAAACCCAAGGCAGCATCAAGCCATCGATGACAGACCACAACAGATCTGAGCAGAGGAGACCGGAAGGCAACTGATCTGAGCAGAACAGCGGTGGCGGCAGCGAGCGGCGGCAGTTGGGAGATGACAGATTTGTGGGTAAGGACTTTTATTGAAGGAAGAGGAAAGTACAAAAGAGGTCCGGACGACCGGCCGAAACCGACCGCCGAATTTATTTAGATAGGGGGTGAAGTTTGGTTGGTGGATATTTAGAGAGAGGTTGGAGGAATTATGTTTGTGACGGCAAAAAAACTCACTTCTTCACAAACTAATAAATCAGTAGCATATGCTTGCACCACAAAATTAATCACACATGCCTCTCAATCATTTTCATGCAATAATTTAATCACTTTTTCAGTTTAGCATTAAAATATTTGATCAAAAGTGAATAAAGTAAGATGGAATTCTACAAATATCTATCTTACCACCTAATCTTCCTAACTAACTTTGAATGACTGGTGGCTGTATTAGACCATTGAAGTTTCAAAGGTTCCATAAGATAGAAAGTTAACTTCAATATCATGTCATAATTGTGACGTCTCTCTTTTTAATGGCCTCAATTTGCTAGATGCGAACCATTCTTATGTTGTGTTCTCGAGTTTCAAATAGAAGGAAAAGAAAGAAAACGAAAAGGAAACCCGACGAGTGGTAATAACGATAACTACAGTAGGTTTGACAGTAGCGTTAGGACGACTGGTTCTCGTAGTTGTATTGCCCTAACGCAACGACTCAAACAACTACGAGTGCTCCCAAGACGAGAGCTAGAAAATGAAACACCTTACTTTGTTAGTGTTCTCGAGATGTTGGAGGAAAAAATAAATAAATAAAATAATAGATCCTTCATAAGTGATATATATGTGAGAATATTATAGTTTATACTTTATACGAGTCATTAAACAAGAAAATGCACTTTCTAATTATTTTTCCTTCTAAGTCATTCCATATTTGGTAGGAATTTTTTGCTCAAATTTCCCTTCCAAATTATTTTTCTTTTCTTTAAAAAAAACACAAAATTATGTTAGTTTTCTTTCATTTCTTCCTTTTCCTCTTAAAGTAAAATAGAACATAGTGTAATATGATGGGTAGAGGTTGACATCTTGATGGCTTCAACAAAGTCTGAGGTATAAACATATGATATTAGTATTTTGATTACGTCATGTACATTTGAGTCAAAAACTCATTTTTCTGAATAACTTGACCATAAAAACATAATTCGATTACTCGTTTATGTCTAACTAGGTGTTTGATGTACTCTTAATATCATTGAAGATGTATGCCTTATTTAAGTGAGAATCTCCACGATGTCTTATGGATCGACAAATCTTTACTAGCACGTATCGTTTTATTGACTTTTTTGCTTTACTATAGATAGATGCTTATGTGACCATGACCTTGATTGATACACTTTACATAAATAAAATACATACGCAAAGAAACAACTCCACATTTTGTATCTTCTGACCTAACTTTTCTTAACCTACTTTTGGACTCTTTGATTTGGAGCCTTTAAAACTCTATAAATGTATAAACAAACATGCAATAAGCTAAGCTAGAATACAAAATAATGCCAAAATGGTTTACACGTGGTGTTTCTATCTTAGCTCAAGTAGTTAATGAACCCAGGGGCGGACCGAGGGGGTTTCGGGGTGCACAGAAACCTCATGGATATTTCTTGCGTGGTGTAAAGTTATGTCAAATATACCGATTTCTTTAAAATGAATCTGGTCCTTAATTTTTGGGTTACGATTTTTAGTACTTTTTATAAAGTGAACCTAAAGACTTTTGGTCCAGAGTCCGCCACTGAATGAGCCCATGCCGATATGCCATTTTCAGAGCTAGTCTACAATTACATGTTGTTTGACAATTATATATACGAGTTTGCAGGTCTTACTATTTCGAAGCCATGTTGAACGTTACTAGACATGTGACAAGTTTTCGACTAAACATTGACGACGGACACTAGTAAGAGTACAATTCAAACTCGTAACTTTTCGATAAGTAATTTCTGAATATGATCTATTAACTTATAACATGACAAAAAGTCTAGCCTTGTTAGGGCAAGTTCATGATGAAACTAGTTCAAGTTTTCAACATGATTACGTCTTTCATGTTTTATCTTAGGACGTTAGCATATAGAGTTTTTGTTAAGTAATATAAATAATACCGTAGCTTTGACTTAGTATTTTAATCCATTTGATTTAGTACTCATTTAACTATAAATTAATGAATTTATAAAAGTATTTGACACTAGACTAGCCGGCAGCTGATGAATGGTGGTGGCTTTGTTTCTGAGGGTGCGTTTGGTAGGGGGATCGGAAGGAGGAAGTCAGTGGATATGATTCAAGTGTTTGGTTAAGATGGAAATCCTTTAAATATGAGAATGAAATATACATATATTCCATACTTCGTATCACTCAAAAAGAGAATGTATGGATCTTTCATACATGAGAGGTCCACATTATACCTATGCACATATCCATCGTGATTCTTGGCAACATACCAAACGCACCTTAAATAATTTAATGGTATTATTATTTTTGGTATTTGGTGAGTTAATAAATTTTTTTTAACCATATAACGTTTTAGTATTTACAATTGAACGATTATAAATGAACATTTGTTTAATTTGTCTTAATGATAACGAAAGTGACTCTATCTGACTAAGGACATGTTTGATAAAACAAGCTGAAACGAGCTAAAACTAAAACTAAAGATTAAGGGTTTTTTTTTTTTTNCATAAGTTCTTAATCTTTGTCAACCAAACAACGCTTATTTATACAACAGTTTATTTTTGGAAAAAATAAGCTTAAGTTCAATAATCAGAAATGAGACGATTTCTATCCATTTATAGATCGACAACCCAGAACGAACTGGCCCGTTATGGTAGATGTTGTCCGCTCTAACATCTCTGCCGCATGGTTTTGTTCTTAATACAATGTCCATACGTTATACTCAAACACGTCGACCAATTTAAGGTTTGGTTCTTCTACCTTAATTACCTAGCATCTCCTCTACTCGTGAGCAATGTGAGACGTTGCATGTATCATTTCGCCACCTTTAAGAACAAGCAAGCTCAGAAAACCGACCAGATTAGCCCACATTTTCTACAAGCACAATCGTATTATCAAACTCAAAACCAAATACAACCACCACAAATATACAGCTTTTCGCAGTACAACGTTATTTTTATCAATCTTGTACATGAGTACCTCCATAAGGGTTACATCATAAAGTTATATGTTAAATACAATGGTTACGTGGTACCTCTTTTTCAACGGCAAACCTTTTTCAAGACTATACGCCACAGAACGCATAATATACATGATACAAACTAAACATTGTTCGCAATCTTTGGGTTAACTTTGTATAGTACATATATACTTGAAACAAGCTTCGTAAAATCTTGGACACAAATGGTTGCAATGTGAGAAAAATGTAGCGTGTATCATTTCTGATACGTGATAAGAGTTTCTTATGCTTGGAATAAATATGGTCAGGAAATGGATTTGCTGCAAAAATTGATCATATTTGCCACCATTTTCTACGTTCCATTGCCTTTACAAGCTCTTGCGCTAAGGATGCAAAGTCTTCGGCTTCATTGCTTAGATCTTGAGTCCTTTTATTAATTCTCTGAAATAACATTTTCTTAGCCTAAGATGCTAAAAAAATACGGAGTATTGCATATATCTATATTAAACATGTCTACATGATGACAATCCTACCTCAAGTTTTTCCCCGCGTTCTAGAAGCTTATTTCTTGCTTCTCCAGCTGCAGAAGAAGCGTCATTCTGGACAGAGTCGGTACAACAAGATCCATTAGATACCCGCTGACAACAATTGATAATAAAACCATTAATGAATTAGTACTTATATTTTAAGTTTATATGATAGTTACCCCGGATTTTCTATATTTAGCAATGATCTCCTCGCGTGTCCTGAGTCTGGGCGTTGGATCAGCATTGTCATCATCGAATAACTTTTGCCTGTCGGTTCTCTTTCCTGCATCATAAGATGTAAAACATTAATCTCGTCATTACTATTCATATAAAGCATGTGTTGAAAAACTCTTTCGAACATACCAATTTCCTCTTTTTGTTTTGTATGTGATGACGTAGGCACTACTAATACAGGTTCGTCGATTTCAATGTCATCGATTTCAATGTCATCTGCATTAATATATAGAAAAAACCAACGTCAAACCGTTACAACCCGCACTAGAAATAAGGCCATTTTTGAAAATTCTGATGTATAATTTAGAAGCTATATAAATAGATAGCCAGATTACCTATATCGAGCTCTACATCGTCCTGATCATTCGTAATACTTTCAAGCGGATCCGGAAATGGATCCTTTGAAAAGATTTTGTCCAGATTGCCAAAACCTAATTTAAAATCTTCATGAAAGTTGATGCCGTTATTTGCTTTTCCTGATCTAAATCCTTTAAGTATATGAGCAAGTGCTCCAGGGACGCCCTGTGCCAACAAAGATAAATTAACCGGTCAATATTACCACCTCTAGTAGATCGATAAGCAAATTATTAGTCTCGAACAAGACATAATCACAAGTTTCCACCTGCTTTTTCTTTTGATTTTGAGAACTGTTGATCACTGCCTCTAGTGCAGCTGCAAGCACTTTATCGTGAAGAGAAGGCAAAGATTCCAAATCCCTACAGCAACAAATGGAATCACGTCAACATTATCATCTTATTTAAGTGACTGCTTGCGGCTTGAGTGACAATCAAAATGTCTAATGTAAAGGTATAATACCTGATATTATCACCATCATTCAGTAGAGAGATAAACGCCACTTCTGATCCATTCGTCTACATAAGAAAGAAATTTATTAAATAAAATATGTCATTACCTGTATACTTGTAAGTTATCAGATGAGACTCATTCCAGCATGAAGACCATATGCAGAATAGGAAAATAATTATAACAAATTTCAATGTCCACGTCCTTATATATTTCTAGCACTTCGAGAATAATACCATAGCAATCTGCCCATTCTCCATAGAGCTCATAGTCCTCTCCATATTAGCCTTGAAACTCCACCTTAATATCGACATTAATGAGGTTACTTTCACCAGTTCTAGGTCGGGCAAAGATCTGCATAGAGATAAGTGTCAACATACCAACATTTATTATTAAAAAAAATGTATGCGTGTGAGAAAGAAAAATAAACAGAAAAAGAGAAAGAGACCTGATTTCCAGTTCTCCAGACTGATAGAGTGATACTAATCCACAAGTTCTATCATCCTTTTTAAAAGTTGAAGTCCAACAACAAGGCTTCTCAAGTTTTACTTTGCGCAACGGCTTATCGTTCCCCTAACAAAATAGAAATTATTAGCTCTACGCCAGGTGTATTTATTAATGAAATGGATGGCTCAAAGTGCATTTAAAAGCTTACAACCATCATTAGAACACTAGATTTTACTATTCTAAGTAAAATAATCTGACAGGTCAAACCCGATACATTTGACCCTACACATTCTGTCCCTAACCCATTTGGGCACACCTATTTACCATGTCCGTTACAAATTTGAAAACGCATAGTGCTATAGCCATACCTGAACCACAGATTTTAAAGGGTATAAGCACAGAGCATCCTTGCAACAAAGTAAAACAAGTGAATCCATTGCATTCTGTCCAGAATTTATATGCTCAGTCTGAGAGAGATGTTCGTTCTTTGGCTGATCTACTTCAGTAGAAGGTTCCTTTTTTGCTGCAACATCTTTCGTTGACTTTGGTGACTCCTTTTGTTGCACCGGCTCAACTACGGAAGTATTCCCCTCTGAAAGAATATGCATAATATTGGTATTTTTTTATTAATATAGCACAAACTGTAACTCTAATATCATGAAGTATGCCTAGACTTTTCATACTTACCTATAACGTGCATGGATATAGTAGTCGTGTCCTTTTTTAACTGCACTGGTTTAGAGTTGATTGTTCGATAATCAGAACCATCATATACATATAACGTTGCATCCTTGGTACATACAAACATCAACTTATCAACAGGTTTGTCAAGATCCTTTGGTTGTGCGCCTTTTGGGCTTTTGACATGACCGCCATTATACAGAAATGATTTCCAGGTCATGGAAATCACTGGACTGCTAGGGTTGGGTAAAGAATCGGTTAGGAACGAAACCGAGAATGCATTCATATCAAGCACTGCAACCTGCAACGAGAGCATTTCAAACCATGAGCAACTGTTATATGAATGTTAATCAGTAATCATATTTGAACAGAAAGCGTAGACTGAAGACTTACACGACCGCATTCATATGCAACAGCTAGTTTAGCTCCATGATCCACATATTGAAGTGTTTGAACCGGGGAATCAAGAATTTGGAAACAAGCGCTGCACTTGGGCCCTTCAACTTGAGGTTGTTTCTGACCTGGAAAGAGTTCAAAAAATGCCAACTTGAAAAAAGTTTAACACAAGTTTGGAAAAAAGTACGCAACAACCCATAGGGGTACTACGGAATTCAAATGTAGGAAATAGCGTACTTTCTTTTTTAGCTCCTGTGACAATNGGTATAAGCACAGCGCATCTTTGCAACAAAGTAAAACAAGTGAATCCATTGCACTCTGTCCAGAATTTATATGCTCAGTCTGAGAGAGATGTTCGTTCTTTGGCTGATCTACTTCAGTAGAAGGTTCCTTTTTTGCTGCAACATCTTTCGTTGACTTTGGTGACTCCTTTTGTTGCACCGGCTCAACTACGGAAGTATTCCCCTCTGAAAGAATATGCATAATATTGGTATTTTTTTTATTAATATAGCACAAACTGTAACTCTAATATCATGAAGTATGCCTAGACTTTTCATACTTACCTATAACGTGCATGGATATAGCAGTCGTGTCCTTTTTTAACTGCACTGGTTTAGAGTTGATTGTTCGATAATCAGAACCATCATATACATATAACGTTGCATCCTTGGTACATACAAACATCAACTTATCAACAGGTTTGTCAAGATCCTTTGGTTGTGCGCCTTTTGGGCTTTTGACATGACCGCCATTATACAGAAATGATTTCCAGGTCATGGAAATCACTGGACTGCTAGGGTTGGGTAAAGAATCGGTTAGGAACGAAACCGAGAATGCATTCATATCAAGCACTGCAACCTGCAACGAGAGCATTTCCAACCATGAGCAACTGTTATATGAATGTTAATCAGTAATCATATTTGAACAGAAAGCGTAGACTGAAGACTTACACGACCGCATTCATATGCAACAGCTAGTTTAGCTCCATGATCCACATATTGAAGTGTTTGAACCGGGGAATCAAGAATTTGGAAACAAGCGCTGCACTTGGGCCCTTCAACTTGAGGTTGTTTCTGACCTGGAAAGAGTTCAAAAAATGCCAACTTGAAAAAAGTTTAACACAAGTTTGGAAAAAAGTACGCAACAACCCATAGGGGTACTACGGAATTCAAATGTAGGAAATAGCGTACTTTCTTTTTTAGCTCCTGTGACAATTTGAAGACTCGTCTCTTTCGAGCTGGGATTGAAGTTATATACACGGACCTACAAACTCAGAATATAATGCAACTAGATCAGACAAGGTTAAGACCATTGAAATTTATAGAATTATCGACTATATAAAAATCCTACCAAACCAAGTTGATTGCCAACTGCTAGTCCTGATGTCGAGGAGCAGAAGCTCAGTTCTGATATTGGAGCAGTTAAACCAGTCACTTCCACATTTTTCATCTGTCATTGAATAAGATATGTTAACTGAAATCCTACTATTTGGTGTACTTATTGCTCGATGTTAGTGGTCCGATTAGGGCTATCTTTTATCTCTAACGGATCGAATGGTTGCTTTAAAATAGCTAACAGGAAATGGTTCGAAGTTCAATCAAAGTGTACTAAAATACATAAAACCTCCTAAATCGTTTTTATTTAACAAGTTGACTTATTCTTAATATAATATATGTCGAGTAATCGTATTCGAGATACGGAATACTAATGAGATTTTTTGAAATTTGGACAAATGGTGCTTCCACTTAGCCCAACACGACCTGTTTCAACGTGTACAAAAACTACCTGTTTTGACCCGTTACCCAGCCCGCCCATTTGGCCACCATAACTTCTTATAAAATTATCAGTTCTCATGAAAGAATAAATTAAACATATGGTAGTGACTCACCGCTCCTATAATGCAAAGGATTGATAAGACTGGAGAAGTGGCATCCCAGATTCGAACAGATCCATCCACGTAACCAGCTATGTATATTTTCTCTATTACATAGCCTTCAGGAGAAGACAATTGTTGAACTATGCCTCCTGATACAGGCCAATTTCCTCCCGCCGTTGTTTGTGTTGAATTAGCCTTCATATTTGCGGCTATCTAAGTAAACAGAACTTTTGTTAATAATGCAAAAGTAAATGCATAAACGTAAGTGTAGCATGTACGTATTCATATTACCTCCAACAGAAACTTTGAAGCGTTTTCGCTACCAACTAGTGAGATAAGTTTTGTTGCACTCAGAACTGGATGAAGTGTAGGTACGGCTGCAGGACATTCCAGAGAAGAGAGAGTAATTCTCTTGTCATGCTCAGAAGTCAAGGAAAACAAACTATCATGACTGAACAATTGCAGGTGTCCCGGGCTTGTGAGTACCAATAAATCAGCACCATGATTGTTTCGAGTACTTGGTAATAACCTCATATCAGCGAAGGAGCCACTGAGAGTCAGCTCTGCACGACCAACACATCTTAGAGTCTCCATTCCCGCGCTCCATTCAAGAGTCAAAACCTGCAAAAAAATCTACCCGTTTAAGAAAAAATACAACCCCAAACGACCCATTCTTAAGTAAATTTGCTGAGCTCACCGTTAATACTTCCTCAGACCCTATTTCATCACCTCCATAAACAAACAGTTGGCCATCATAATCGTTTTGGGATTTACTGTTTGGCGACCAGTGCAATACAATGACGGGAAGTTTCCGTTCAGCAGATGATAGCTGCATCCTTACAACATTATTAATTGACGCTCCAGCTTTTCGGCCTTTACCAGAGGCAGTAGTAGTTGTTTTCCAGAACATAATATCTCCATCCAAGTAACCAACAGCAAGAACGGTCCCATTAGAGGATGCCCAACAAAGAGCAGTTATCTCTTTGTCCTCCAAATTATGTCCAGATGTACCATCTTGACCCGGTGAATCAACAACTCCACCCTTCAATTCGAGAACCTTATCACCTCTAACGACAGCTACTTGAGCTTCAAGAAGATCCCATAGAATAATCAACCCACTCTCGTATGCAATCAAAACTCTGCAAAACAACAACCAATCAGCATATAACGCATCACCTTCCTGAACAAAAAGTTCAGGCCATACACAAATTAGTGAACGGGTGCAAAAAGGGTTTCTTTTAAACTAAATGTGGCAGAATATAAAAGCGAGAACTTCAAACAATACGTGTATCTTGCCTATTTCCAGAAGAAGAAGGTTGATGAAGAACTCCAACGATTGTCTGATGATCTGGAAATGATGACCCAGCCGCTTCTGTGGAGTATATAGAAATAAAAACTATTGTAATTAGCTATTATTCTATTAAAGAGAATAATTTGGAGTCGTCAAACCCATAGAGGATTGCTATAACAAATTCACAGATAAGAAAGCACAGTTTTGTTCAAATTTATGATCGAAAACCAACGGACTGTTGACTCACTTAAGCAACTTTGTGTATGAGATATTACCCGTAAGAGATTCGGCTGAAATATGATATGGCATTACCAAAAGCTCTGCATCCTCTTCATGCTTCAAAACAGTCATCACACCGTTGTCATCTCCTATATATCTGCATATAGTACAGACAGTTAATGACTGGACTGCGTGCCGAGTTTAAGCAATTTTATGGCTAGTCAGTAGTAAAGTTTTTTTTAAGTATCGTACATGAAAAATGAGCCATATATCACAGAGAAACTTGATATGTTGGAGCTCCATTGCAAACTAGAAGCTATAGACCTATTTTCCAGGTTCCACACCTGTGAAATAGCGTTACATCATAAGAAAAAGGATGTGCAGATTTAAACCTATCTAGGTTGGTGGCTTCCGTGTATTGTCTAAGATGGCAAAAAAAGGAACTAGTCGTTACCTGTATGTCATTGTCGTTCGAGATGCTGACTAGAAAACCTTTGTTGGATAGAAACTGCAAGAAATAAACACTAAAAATCAACCAGCATTCTAACAGTACTACTAGTATAAAATATGACAGCCGACATCACAAAATTATACACGGCTATATAAGTATAGCAAGCTAAATCCACTATCTCACAATAATTCTCACAAGTGTCTCTAACGAGACTTGAACCCACAACCTCTGGGTTAATGGGCAACTGACATACCACTAGACCAAATGCCTTGGGTGAGAGTGCTGCTATCTATTTGTCAAGCAAACAAATAAAATAAACCAACATTGGACGATCACTCGAGATTTCAGCCCACGATAAGGCAGTTATGACTGTTGAGTATGATCAAATTTCTACTATTCTAGGCTAATTGATGGTTTTGATCAAGTTAATGTGTTTTGAACTTTCTAAGACTGGTTTGTATATGTACTTAACTCACTAATCACGCGTATTTTGTTCGATGTTTACTTCTATCAAGAAGTCTAATACTCTAATCTTTATATAACTAATAATTTCAAATTGTTGTATCTTCCTACATCACTGGCCTGAATCATCTTAAAAGGATCATGTGTTCCATATTCTAAAACGAAAAACATCCCTGCATTCACATCTTGCAGAAGGGGCAGAATGGAGAGAACACACTTCAAATCAGCCAACGACATGAAGTTTTAACTGAAAAGCTAACAACCTCCAAATACTTGAACGGCAACTGCTTTGGAGAGATTAGGAGCCCTTCAATGTTATCACCACCAATCACTTTTATCCTGCCATCCCTGCATGAAATTAATACGATTATAATTACTTAAGGCTCTTCCGAATTACTAGTTGAAAAAGATCATATCATGAAGCATGCACTCCACACAACAAAGACCATTGCCTACGTAAGTAACGACGTTGAAGCACTATTAACCTATGGCTTTCATTTTCAGCAGAAAGATGTGAACTTTATATGTTTCTGCTACTACGTTGTGCATTTATCTATCAGCTATAATTTTTCTAAAGGTGATTCAATGATGGTATCATCTAGCCTTTTAGAATTGAGGTCTCATACGAATTCATAAGACAGGCATCCAAAACAATATATCTATCTTTTATTCTATAAAGGATGACTATTGAGTAACTTACAACGTTCCAATGGCTAACACACGCTGAATAGGATCAAAGGCAAGAACTGATGCAGTAGATGGGATACCATAATGGACTGCTATTCGAAAATCCAAATCTTCTGGTGTAAGGCAGCCCTTTAGATTATGCTAGACAACCAACAAGAAGAAAAAAAAAGAAGCACATTACATTTCGCTTCAAACTTGAAGTCAAACAAACTAATATCCAACTCTAAAATAAGTTAAACATCCCACATTCACTCGACAACATTGACAGCATTTACTTAAGCATAAATACGAACGAAAAGAGATACTTCCAACCGTGGTCTCCGTGTTCTAGTGATTTTCCATTTTTCCCATTGTGTTTCTAAGGGGGTGTTTGGAATAGCTTATAATTTTTATTTTTATTACTTATGCTTACAAAAGATTTTAGATCACATGCATATTTGAAATAAGAAGCTCCCTACCAGCCACCGTGCTATCAAAATCTGCCTATTTAGCCTCAAAATAAGCAATCCTAAACACCCCCTAAAATTTCTTTACCACGCACACATTGTGTTTATACGTCTGATAAAAGAAGAAAAAGTGAGTGCCAATTCAAAGCTTGGAACATTCATGATAAAAACCAAATTTTGAAAGCTATGCTATAAAACCAAATGCCCATGGCCTAGTGGTAAGGTCCTCACAATAGGTCTATGGTTCAAACTTCACTAGGTACGCATCTATTAGTATCCGTACACCCTCTACAGGTAACATGGACATCAAAAATCTCATATTTTTAAAACCCCCCCCCNCCATGGTGAGACTCGAACCTGAGACCTCTCCAAGGATACCTACCCAAGGTTACCCTTGGTGGCCAACTGAGCTAGCCCAGTTGGTTAACCCCCCTCCCCCTCCTTAACAATAAATCCTACACATTACGATTGATGCATTTCCACCACTCAGGGTTGGTTTAGTGATAAAAGGCTTGTGATGTGGCCACCACAACATTCCAAAAAGGGGCCCGGTTTGTGTATTTGTGTGGCGGTGAGCTCAAACCCGATGGATTAGTCGGCCAAAATTACATTTCTTTATAAAAATGAAAAAGTTTATCTACTTACAACATAACACACTTGCTACTAAACAAATTATAAACATAAACGGATAAAACGGATGAGGTTTCCCCGGTTGAGGTTACCCAGGGGAGGGCATGTCTGACCTCCCTTTCCCTGGTCACCCCAAATGTACACACCTGGCGAGGTTTGAACCCTTTGAATAATTAAGTGATCATCATCAAGATAAGTGGATTAAACAGAAGCTAATTAATTAACATGATCGTGAAAAACAATGAATGAATGATAGGTGATGAAACAATTACCTGATGATGATTAGGATTGTAATTATTATTGTTATTGATATGATGAAGCTTAGTAGTGGCTTTTTGTATCAGTTTCTTTGCAAACATAACTAAGAACTCACTTTGAATAAATAGTTGTTTGTCTGTGTTTTTGGAAAACTGTTTGAGAATGAAGGCTTTGAAGTCTTCTTCAGTAATCAGTAGTATCTATCTGAGTATTATTCTTAAAAACAGCTGTTTCTGTTTCTGTTTCTGTTTTTAAAATTAATTAATAAAAAAATTAGAGTTAATTGCATTTTTGGTCCTTGTGGTTTGGCAAAATTGCAGTTTTGGTCCCTAAAACTTTGAAAGTGCAGCGATAGTCCCCATTTTAAAGTTTAGGTTGCATTTTTGGTCCTTCTCGGTGTGAAATGACCAAATTACCCTTGTCTTTTTCTGAAGAAGACAAAGGGCATTTTAGTCATTTAACTTTATCTAGGGACAAAAATGCAATCCAAACTTCAAAATGGGGATTATCGCTGCACTTTAAAAGTTTTAAGGACCAAAACTGCAATTTGGCCAAACCACAAGGACCAAAAATGCAATTAACTCAAAAAATTATAAGGAAAAAGTAAAGCAAGTTTTGGTTATATATGCAATTTTCCCTGAAGCTTAACTACTCCTCTAAAACTAAAACAAAAATAAAAATATTTATTCCAATTTCTTAAATAATTAAAAAAATAATAGAAATACTAATACAGACATACAGTAAAACCTCTATAAATTAATACCCGATAAATTAATAATCTCGATAAAACTAATAATTTGTCCAGTCCCAACTTGGGACCAGTACAAATTTGGACCCCAATCGATAAAATAATAAGATGATATTTTTTTTGAAACCCCAGTGAATATATATTAGTAATTAGTCCCAATGAAACTATAAATTAATAATTACTAAAAATTACATATCTATGTATTATTTATATATGCGTGTGTGTGTGAGAGATACACTTCAAAATCATAAGATTGTTTAGTAAAAAATGAATTCATTGTCACTTGTTATTTTTTGTTGAACTTCAAATATATATTGAGTTTATCTCAAAATCTCCTCATTGCACTAACGAGTATACATTGTATCTAGTATATTACACTTGAAATTTTAAAGGTCATATGTAAAACCTTTTTAAATTAATAAATTATTAATTTATCGATATAATAATATCTCACTAAATTAATAAAATATCTCGATCCCAACAATATTAATTTATAGAGGTTTTACTGTACATGGTTTAAAATTTGTGAATTGGTCAAACTATATAGTTTAACACATGGATTTGTTGGTAATTTTGTTCTTATCAATTATTTTTAGTGATTGTGTTTTATTTGATGTCAATAGTCTTATACAAGTTTAGCTCAAGACGAGTTAAGAGGTGCAGAGTGTACACTTTTCTTGAACCCGAGGTATATACGGATGAAATACTTTAATTTAAAAATGATTACACAATTTAGATTGATGTCAAGCATGAAATTATGACTTATCTTATGCTTATATTTATGTGGCATATGTTTATTGGTTTATGAAGTAGCTTAGCCAATATGTGTCAAAAACATAATGCTATCATATAATTTAGGCATCACAATGTATGCTTTTTATTAAATGAGGTACTAATGAACTATGCATTTCTTTTTATCAAATTCTTAATTTTCGCACAATTTATCAAGCATCTTGTAGCTTACAATGCTAAGAAAAAACACTTTTTTTTTTTTTTTTTGGTTTTAGTTTAGATGACTTGAAGGAAAAGTCGTGGAACTACACTACACACAAAATAAAAGCTTATAAGTATTTCGTTGTGCTGAGGTAACAAAACCCAACATCCCGTTGACTAAAAAAAACACAAACACAAAAGTCTGAGTTGACTTTAATTTCTTTGACTTGTTTTGGGTCTGTTCCTTTGAGTTCATTACTAAGAAATTGATTGCGTATCATCATCACCACATAACTAAGAAATTGATGGGTTCATTACTTTTCTACTAGAAAATACTCATCTAATTTCTAGTACAATTTTCATAGTACGCTCGCCCTAGCTGCATGCAAAGCTCGACGATCCTTGTATTTAACCACCTCGCCCTCCTCACAAACTTTTTTCTTACGGTGTAAAAGCTAAGAAACAGTTTAATAAGTTGGCAACTACTAGTCCTCGCCCAAATGTTCATAAGTTTTATAAGCTATTGGATCTTGTTTTCAACTATTTACATGATTATCCTCTTTCCAAAACGCTTTTCAAACAAATGTGTCGCGTTGGTTTTCCTGTTAACATTGAGTTGGATATGAACGCATTATTAGGTTATCCGGTTTTAAGTTATTGACTTAAGAAAGGTATACAACTTCATAATAATGTATCAAATTATATTAATATGATAATAAAGGGGTTTCATCCGGGAAGATGATCTCACTATGAGGGCAGAAAGATTGTTCAAAATGTCGTTTAGAAATAGCAGTGATCAACTCTCTTGTGAACCTGATGTCGTTACGTATAATGCCATGATTCAAGGCCTTTGCAAGGTTGGGAATACCTTTACAGGCGTTGGTTTGCTTAGGCTAATGGACGCAAGAGGTTGTAAACATGATATCGTTACATATAACACACTCGTTGATAGCTTTTGCAAGGATAAAATGATTGACGATGGTCTTGGAAAATAACATTCTACCTAATGTCCACACATATAACTCTTTGATCTATGCCATCTCTAAAATGGGTCATTGGAAAGCTATTGAGGATTATTTGTGGTCATTTTTAACTCCATAAGAATATGATCCAAATTTGAGTTTATGTCTAAGAAAAGGAAAAAGTGTACTCTCACATTTAAAGCTCACAAGAATTTGACAAAAAAAGAAGAAGTTTGAAATGGAGATGCGGGGTATCGATCCCCGTACCTCTCGCATGCTAAGCGAGCGCTCTACCATCTGAGCTACATCCCCTTTGGTTGACATAACTATATTTGGATTATTATATTCTAATGGAGTTAAAATAACCACAAACAATCCTCAATAGCTTTTGTTGTTATCCAAAAAATATCAAAGTTCATGGTTTTTTTTTTTTTTGAGCAGGTTGTCTCAATGTGTTAGGGTCGTATCATGTGCAGCTGCAAACTGATTTGCAGATACCATCTCAGTATATATACATTGTTATCTTGTCGAAACGAAAGATAACAAGCTTATGTGCAGCTCCAAACATTACGATATCCTTGTTACACTGTACACAAATTTTGCAATAAGATCAAAGAAATATAAGAAAGCGGCGTTGACAATTTTACAGTTATACCCTTTTTGCTCGAAACAACTAAGTTTCGAGCTTTTATGAAAATAAAAAATTTATTTGCAGAAATGAATCATGAGCTAAAAAATTCACTCTTCAAGAGTCTTTGACTTCACACAGCTTAACTTTATGAAAGTTGAAAAAAGGAATAACTTAAGTTGCAGACAGGGACGGAGCTAGGGGTGCCCGCGGGTGCACGTGCACCCTATGAATTTTTTTGATATAGTGTTAATCTTTGAAAAAATCATCGATTTTTTCTAAATATATTTTATATGCACCCGGTGCATCAAAATGTGTCTAGTATTATGCAGTTGTTATAATTACAAATTAAAAATCTTCGTTTCAATCCACTTTTTAACTCCATTATATTACGGTTCAAGAAAAATTATGCACCCGGTCATATTTGTTTCTGGCTCCGTCCCTGGTTGCAGAAAGAGAGGTACAAATCAAAGTCTTATTAGCAGATGAATACATAGTTTTAAGTTGGCTGGAATCAACCAAGACCACGAATCACAAAGGTGGCTCGCAAGATTAATCGTCGAGACTCTTGGCTTTCTTTCGACAAGTAAAATTTTGTCTAGTTAACTTGACAACTTTCACCAACTTCATGTTTTTTAAACGTATACTTAATTAGAACACCTTTCAAACTAAACAAAACTCGAACCGAAGCACTAAAGATCTACACCTACCTCCAACCATCTCCAAACCAAACTCACTGAACCTCAAAAGAATCGATCTCAAACCACTTCCAAACCGACCATGAACCACTAAAGAGTCGAACCTTGCAAACACATAAACCATGAACCATTAACTAAACCTTGAAACCCGCTAAGGACCAAAGTATTATATACCTTTATTGTTGCGGGATGAAGTAAATTGCTGAATATCACTACAGCTGCAACTCTAATATGAAAATAGTCCACGACGACACAGACAAAATGTACAGATAAAACCAGTTTGCGTATTACAAAACCTTCCTGTGAATCGAAAATTATTCCATGTGAAGACCTTCATAAATCATAACTATAACTTTACAATGCAAGTGATGATCAGTTGTTCATAGTTTCAAATTTTACTGAAAAGAACGATTAAAACAACTACAAACCGAGTCTTCAGAAAACAACATTTATAAGCTTAAGCCAAATATGAACACTTAGTATGTCACACTTAAGGAAGATATTGTACGTATATGAGAAACGAAACAATAATAATAAGATCAAATAAAAGAAAGCTAGCAAACTCGAACATGCATTCAACACACCTAACAACGACCATTGTTTCAACGTCGTCTATCACCGTCAATCTGCCATCCCCACATCCTAATCTTCAACTGCAACTCCGCCACCGCCGCCAAAAACTTAACATTCTGAACCGGAGACAATATCTCCACAACGCGCTCAGCCGTCCTAGACCTCAACATATCAGCATTTGCCAAGACAACTTCCATTTCGCCTCTCAATCCTTCAGTCGCTCTAGCCATGTCATTGTACATCCCGTCAACGTTTCTGCCATATTCCATTCTCCTAACTACCTCAACAATTGGTGGCGCCGCTACACTTTCCTGAATCCTCGCCATTTCGTTCTCCAGCTCTCGTTCTTCAGCTTTTGTTTCCACTGTTAACCTTTCCATTCTCTCAACCTGATCATTTATCCACATAGTTAGCGTTTAGAATATAATGCTTGTTTGTCGACAAATATTTAAGCTTTGCTTTTCGTTTAAAAAGCTAATAAAAGAAGTGCTAACATTTTCATTTAGCTTCTACGGTCATTTTACACTTTATAATTATAGTTAAAACACTTTTATATGTCTCTCTGTAATTATAAAGAGACATATACGTGTTAGTGAACACTTTTATAAAACACTAGAAGGGTACCCGCGTAATGCGGCGGCGGGTACCCGGTGACTATTTCTGGCGAGCAAATTTTCATTTTAAACCTTAATTATTTAGTATTGTCTCAAATACTTTAAAACGTAGTACATATACTTTTTTTAAAAGTAAAATATTTAAATTATTAATAGTGTAATGTGTGTTTAGAAGCTGAGATGAAACTGTGTTAGTTTGTGGGTTAGTTTGTAGGCTTTATATATATGAAATATGCATTAAAAGGTAGTTAATTGGGCTGTTATATCACATTGATTAAATGGACTATTGCAAGTTAATGGGTTCATAAATATTAGCGGCTCCTACAATTAAAGAGATTAAAATTCATAATGTAACTTAACTCCTATTCATTGTGTTAATTTGAAATCCTTCCAATTAAAGAAATATTTTTGGTCTTATTTTTTTAAAGCTTCTTTTTTAGAAATTGTCTAAATGCATTATAATGTAGTTAAGAAAAAGCTAATTGCTTATTAGCTTTGCTAGTTTCATCAACACATCCCGGTCACGAAGCTATACATAACTTCTACGTCATTTTACACATGATAATTAAATGACATTATAATTACAGTTACGACTACGTTCAGTTAACAACTATAGTACAAGGGTCTAGCTTTCATACTTTTTTCTATATAAAACGCTAATAATACTTTTTATATCATTTTGTACTCTATAACTACAAATACAGCTTACATGTTAAACAATTTTATAAAACAAATATGGCCCCACCATATAAGTACAAGGACAAATACACCTATGTGAATAAATACTTTAATAAAACAAAAAGATACTGCTAACTGCTCGCTGCTAATGCTAATTTTTTACCTGATCAGTATCCATATCATCAACAGAACTACTAACTATTCGAAACGCCAAACCGGGCTTAAACCCGGCTATCCAAAAGAAACTCCTCTCGAAAGCCGAAAACCACGGAGGCGAAAACACCAACGAAACATCGTAATTCGCTATTCGCGACTTTTGCTCATAGTACTGTTGATAATGCGCGAGTACACGCGTGATCAATTCGCGTAACACGTCATTATCAGCTACAGTCTCACGTGTTTGCAAAGCTGAACGTAACTCTTGTGAATATTCCTCTTGTCTAACTAACCACCCGTTAAAAAAAGTTTCGAATTCGGTCACGTTAAAAGGTCTCCTTCGGGCCTTGCTAGACATTTTTGTTGTGTGATACTTTTTTTTTTTTGTTACAAGGTTGTACAAATATATATTAAGCGGTGAGTATATAAGATATTTTCTAAGGGTGGTGTTTGGTTCTCGATATTTCTAGTCAATACAAGTGGATTGCCAGGTGGGGTGACCCTGTTATGAAGGAAATTAAGCTACATGTGACACGTAAGCTAAATTATTCGCCGAGTATCCGAAATGCCACGTACAATTACTTGGTCCAATTAACTCTTTCATTTTACATTAAAAAAAATAAAAAATAAATAAAATAATAAAATAAAATAAAATAAAAATTTTGGACTGACGGGAATACCCTGATCTCAATCCATTGGCGTCAACCACTGTTCATGTTATAAAGAATAGTTTCGACAAGTCTTCTAGACTAATGAGGCACCAACTGTAACCTTTTATCCATAAAATCATTTTGGTGAGTCCATAAGTTTTTCAGAAATAAATACCAACTGAGCCAAAACCATTTAATTTCATTTTACATGAAAAATACTCTTCAATGTTAGTTTTACGACGTATAAAGGTTCAAACTTTGTTTCGATAAAATTGAATATTGTTGTTATATAAAACGTAAAATTAATGACATGACAAAAACAGTTGCGGATGTTAAAAGGCAGCTAGTGCATGCTCTTTCCATCGTAAAGTGAATGTTCATATTGTTATTTTTAGTTATCCTAAAATAAATCTAAATAAATGTTTACTTTTAGCTTCAATCAATTAAATTGTTTGTAAGTTGGTGAATACGAAACACTGTTGGTTAGTAGGGTGGCAATTTGGGTTGTATCTGGGTTGGCAGCTTCGGGTTGGTGAGTTGGCGGGTTTAAATATCTCAACCCAAGCCTGACGTGTTTAGTTAACCAGGTCGAGAAGTTCAACCCTAACCTTAACACGTTTATTAAACGGGTAAGTCGTGTCGACCCGTTTATGATTTGAATGTAATTTAATGAGACATATCGAATGTAGTAAGTTGTATGTTAGAAACATTGTAAGCAACACGATAAATATTTTAATATAAGTATATACCATTATAAAATATTTCAAAAAAAATGATATGCATCATAAGATATAGATATAAAATGGTTGTGTTTTATTATAATGAAATTAAACACATAAATTCTAATATTTAATATTTTTTAAGTAATTTTTAAACGGCTTAACAGGTTCTAATTAAGTTGAGAATCTCAATCCAAACCTAACCTATTTATTAAACAGGCTAGTCATGTTGACCTATTTTCAACCCAAACTTGTTTAACCTCAAACCTAACCTGTTTATTTTCGTGTCGGTCTCGAGTTGTATCAGAACCACCCCTTAGTTAGTCTTGTAAATAGATCCACTTTATGTAAACTAGTGTGTAAACTAATAGGAAACATGTTTTTTTTTTTTTTTTTTCTCAACCAACTTATCAAGTGTACTCATTTTGCCAAATTTAGAGGTGTGCAAAAACTGGTAAAATTATTAAGTACTCAAAATTTCGTTTTTGGTTCAAGTTTCAACATATTGGTTCTTGGTTAGCTGAGGTGTAAAAGATAAAGTTGGATATGTTACTAGTCGTTATCTTATCTTTGGACTGTTTTTTGGTTCAATCATAATGTTTTGAAAGTAAACATTTGTTGAACTTTTTCTATTATGAAAGAAACATAAACATGAATATGATTCAAGATATGATAGTGGATAAACCTATTCAAAGATCGATAATGATTAAAAAATAAATAAATAAATAAATAAAATTGTATGGCAAAATGTCAGTAAAAAAGTTATAAGTATCGATTTTGTAAAAAATAATTAAGAAAAAGTAATAAATAAAACTTTAGTTGTTGAATTTTAATTAAATTATAAAACTTATTATTTTTTATGTTTTTTAGTAACTTTTTAAATTTAATAAATAGTTCATTATACTTTATACTCTTTAGACTTTATAATATTTTTTAAAAAAGAACACAACTTGTATATTGTTATTTATTTTTTTTAGAAAAATGTATGGCAAAAAATCAGTATAAAATATAAGCATCGATTTTGTAAAAAAATAATTAAGAAAAAGTAATAAATAAACTTTACTTATTGAATTTTAAATAAATTATAAAACTTATTATTTTTTATGTTTTTTAATAACTTTTTAAATTTAATAAATAGTTCATTATACTTTATACTCTTTACACTTTTTTATTATTATTATTATTATTATTATTTAAAAGAACACGACTTATATGTTGTTATTTATTTATAAGTAGTATTATCATTATAGATTAAATTAATGTATATGCACGTGATTATAAATATCAAGTGACAATACAACTATGTGTAAATGAATACATGAGATTGTGAATATACGAACGACTTATGTGATTTTTCTTTATGAGGTTAAGTAAGAATATCTGAAAAAATATTATTTTTCCCATCCTAGTTCAATAACAACTCACGTTATTCCTCTTTATAAATTTAACCCGTGCGTACTCGTGTTTAAAAATTACATACGCNTTTTTTTTTTTTTTTTTTTTTTTTTTTTTTTTTTTTTTTTTTTTTTTGGTAAAGGGTTTTAACCCAGTAAATAAAAATACATATATGCATCCCAAGTTAAAAAAAAACCTGGTTTCTAGTTTCGAGTCAAAATCGACGCTTCACAAGAATGGTTTAACCTTTGTTAATAAAATGAACTAGATGATTTTAATAGGTATCCGAGTTTTGACCGATTCAGCCATTTTGTACTTCTAAAATAAACTCGGGTGTTCGATTACCCATAACCAACTCGAACGATCACCTTTTAAATGAACTATGAATTTACAACACTCACATCTTTTTATTCCCAGTTTACAACCATTATATGCGAAAAGAAACGAGCACTTATGACCTTATTGCACCTAGACGGCACTTTGATACAAGATACCGGTTAGAATAACGAATTGACTTGTATAAAAGAGAATACTGAATTTAGTAACCGATAAAGTACCAGATTACAAAAGGCCACAGAGACGAGGCCTTGAACAGATTTGTCTTCCGTTTGATTTCACTAGAGCCATCATTCCAGCAGTTGCACCCGCACAAATTACTGAAGATATCATACTCTGCGCATTTTGTCCTGCTGTAAATTTGAAGCCACCGAAAGAGCAAAAGAATGAATACTCAAGACACATGGGGTGATACTAATTTTATTTATTTATTTATTTATTTATTTATTTATTTATTTATTTATTTTATTTATTTATTTATTTTTAGTTACATGTGTTTCCGACTCGATATTGCTAGCTGACTAATCCTAGGGCGACTACCCTTTTGGATAGCCCGGAGTCGGCGCAGGTAAACCTCCGTGGCCACAAGGGGATTAATTTTGTCCCCGTTAGATTCGAACCCTTGACCTCCTCTTTGAAAGGCTGGTATTTTTACCGTTGGGTCACCCCTTAGTGGTTTTCTGATACTAATTAATAATTATGTTATTCGTTAATATGGAGTTCAAACTTTACCTCTGTTAAGAGTGATGGATGTAACCGTCAACCCCCCAATCAATAAAGCTGAAGCCACCGGAAATAACTGCAAACAACAAAAAAGTGTCATTAATTAAATGGTTTACCAAACGAAATGTAACTCAAGAACACACATCATATATATAAAACCGGGACATATAGTTGATTACTTACAGTGCGTGATTCAAATTTGTTTAGCTGGAATGGGGAAGGACTGTTTCCATTCACAATATAATTTCCGCTAATAAGGTCAATCGCGTCCTGAAAAAACAAGGAATAGTACTTAGGAAAAAGATGAATACAACTATCAAGAAGGCAAAATTTGTTACTCCGTATTAAAAAAAGCTTGCCTGTCGAACGCCATCTTGAAAATTATTTAAATAATATCTTGAAAGCGCACTTATCCCGTCTTTGATCATTCCAGAAACGGTTTGCTTCCCATATCTGTGAAATTTCATTTTCAGAAAAGTTAAACAGGAAATAAGAGAATTAACGGGTCATCTTTGTTTTGATGTTACCTGACAATGTCTCCTTTTAAAGCATTGGTTCCAGAATACTCGAGGCTGATCTCGTCTCCTTGGTTCACCCACACTATCACAAAAACGTTGCAAGATATTAATAGCAAACACGTATTTTAATCGCTAAATGACTGCATATGATAATACTCTTGGCCCATACGATGTCTGAAAATTTCAAGATCTTCATCCCCTGTAAATGTACAATTGAAGTCTGACGATGTTAGCGCGCACATCCGCTGCAACTGTTGATTCAAAGATATCCGTGCTAGATAGCTCTGCAAATAAAGCAAAGGATTTGCATTTTTCATGGATTTCTGATCTTGCTCATTAATTAATAACAATTGTCGATGGATAAACTATAGAGGTGGCAAATTGTGACTGGGATGGGTAACGGGTCAAAATGGGTCAAGTCGAGTTGACCTACCCAAACATGTGCCATGTGCCCACTGGGCACATGTTAGCAAAACCCAAATGTGTTTTTCTTAAAGTCTACCTCTTTTGCCATACTTTTGGAGTTTGCCCTATCGACTCGTTGTCTATAAAATCTAGCTCTAAAACTTAACTTTTGAAGTTTGCCCATTCGACGCGTTTAAAAGTTGGGTCAAAATCTCCACATCAAGATTAAAATGTAAAGCATAAATGTGTTTTGTCGAACCTGGGTAACATTGGTTCGATCAAGGCAATCAATGCAGTTGGATCTAATTACTCCATTCTGCTCGGCTATCAGCTCTCCTTCTGAGGTTTGCAGAAAGTATCTGCTCAACTGGAACAGTGAATATTATAAATGATATAATGAAAAAACCATCATAGCTCTAATTACGGAGACTATTTCAGGATAAGAACGTGTAGATAGTATAGTCAAGCTTTGCTAATACCCTTGTTTAACAAAGTCATCAGCTATTTCATCGTATAGAAGCTTCAAACTTTCAAAATTTGAGTCGCCGCATCGTTGATGGAAGTCAAATGAGACGAATCTGAATCAATATAAGTCGCATTAACTTACAAAATCCTATCTATTAAAGTATATTCTTAAGCGGGAATAAAGAATCACCTAACGTCTGGAAGTTTTTCCATTTCTGTGGCATATGCTAGGTTCAAAAGGCCCTCATTACCATGCTGCACGCAAAGACAATAACAAAATACGATTACTGTAATTGTGGAGAACAGGACACCTGATACGATGCAATCACATTCTAATGCTTTTGGTAAACTCTTACCTTATCAGTCAAGTCGACAGCAATAATATCTCCGTATCTTTGTAAAAGATCACGAAAGTGGCGTTTCACGACCAAGGGCTGCAGGCATTTACCCAAATTATATTCAGAGAAACCCGATTATATTCTCATTATAAGTTAAAGTGCTAAACAACAAACTATCTCATGATCAACATCCATACCGTATCTTCATGCTCAATAATAGAAAGACGGGGTTTATAGCTCAAATCAACAATTTGCTCCCACAAGAGTGGAATCGAACCCCGAACCTGAATCAAAAATTAACTTCACTAATCAAATATTTGGAAGTTTAATACTATTATCGATATGTTCAAACGTTGAATTGTGAATATATACCTGCAAAAACGATGACTTGAAGCCATCGTATTCCAACAATTGCTCAGTTTCAATAAAGTTAGCAGTATCTCCTTCTAAATTAGCTCCACGTCTCCACATTCTCGTACCTAATTCAAAACAGATGTATCAAACTACTGGCAGGAATATATGTCATCGTATTAGATTAAAAAGTCAATCATTTTCATCTTGACCTACCAAGACGCCTTGTGCACCTCCTCGATACTAATGTAATCTTGGATGATAAATTGTTTAGCTTGAGCTCTCCCATTTGGAAGCGTTTTTCTTAGTTAAGGAATAGTATCATAAACGGCATGTAATCTAATCATTAAAAAAACATATACATATATGTACATTTGACATTAAAGACACGGTCAGAGGATATTTCCTTGTAATAGTGGCACGATGAACTCGTCAACCTGTGATAAGAAAATTTATAACATATTGGCATATAATCTTTAAAAAAAAAAAACCTAGTAACATTTATATTATATAAACAGTTTTCTAACCTTATTTTCAATTAGATCGTCCAAGATATTCTTGTTCCAAACAAACCGCGGGTCAGCCTGAAAAGCAAAAGGGGAAGTTTCCTATCGTTAAGAAGAGTTGTAATACTTTTTTACGTGTAATATAACGATAACACAGTCATCTTGACGAAAACAATCAACAAATTAATAAACGTGCATGCACCTGCTTCCAAATTGGTTTACTCATCCACCCATCGGCCATCTTATATCTTCTCTTCAAGCTGTAACGCACCAAGATTCAAGCCAAATCATAACAATATCCGACACTAACATCCCACTTACGAGGTAATGTTTATTAAAGAAGCTCATTATACAATAAAGAAACATACTTTAATGTAATATCAGTCTCGTATGAATAATACAAGCCAGGAGTCTCTTCCACGATTCTCAACAGCGTCTGAAAGTAGGCCTCGTCTTTTTTCTGCATATTTACAGTTTTGGGACTTCAATAGATGCCTCTTCCGACAGATAGAACATTTTTGTAAGGAAATTGAACTTACTTGTTGAGTTGTTAGGTTTCTTAAATCTTCATTACAAGATAAGAACTTCATAGACGTGACCCGAAAGACAGGAAAACCAAGGTAAGCGCCAACCTCCTTGCGTGAAGTTATAACCAATACGTAGGTTCCTATACAATGAAACGAAAAAAGAATAAGTCACACTGGACTAGTTTAAGTTGTGCATTTAACAATTAATACCAAGTCTGTGCATCACAGCATTGATGAGTATGTGTTTAATTCTATATTTCTGACGATGCAAAAATATTAGGCAGGATGTATCTTCTAAACGTATCTAAATTTTTTCTAATCATTTCTTAGCATAATCTTACCCCTTAGTAATTATATAAAGTCTGAATTGGTTCTACTTATTTGCTAACTATAAAGAACTTTAAGTACTAGTTTTATTTCAACAACCTAACGGAAAATACATTACATAGAACAGATAACTTTCCATGCTTCAATAATGAGAAGAGAACTAAAGTAAGTTGTTTTACACAAACTACAGTTTTCAATGTCTCTCTGCCTATAACAGCAATATATGTCTGACACACCCAATTTGAAACCGTACGGATGTGCATTCCGAACTGAAAATGAGCTAATAGCACAAAAAAATATACCTGCAAGCAACCTAATCGTTCCAGCAACCCCATATACAGTATAGACCTTCGAAGCAGTTTCCGTATCAGCTTCACCTGTCACAAAACCGTCATTTTAGCATTGCTTGATACAGAAATATATTGGCTAATAAATAGGATATTTCAATAATTAAAATCTTCATAAAACTGTTTGGGTCATCCATACATTCAGTTAACAAACTAACAATCAAATATAAAAACTCGTACTTTTCTTTTACACGAGTCATCCAAATATTGCTTAACATACCATTTGGGTCATTCACACATTCGGTAACAAGTAAATTTGGCAGCTTTATATAAAAATTCAACTTTAAATTTTTTTGCCAAAATATCAACACACAGAATCAATTTTCAACACTTTCAACAACTTAATATCAACAGATTCAACTACTTAGAGGGGTGAAGGGGTCTTTGTTTAAGCTTATATACGGGATTATTAGCTTATTCGAATTGGCTTATATTTCAAAAGCTCATTTTATACAGCTTATTTTAGACGTTATCAACTTGTTTTTGTCATGACAAGTTCACAAAACTACTGGCTTATGAAATATAAGCACAACCAAATAAGCTCATAAGCCCAAAATCATGGCCTCATGAGCTTATTTGACTCGACTTATATTTCATTTCGGCTTATTTTCTGACTCATAACTTATAACCTTATTATGGCTTATAAGACAGATATAAGCCCACATATAAGCTTAAACAAAACAGCTATTGCTACCTGTTTTGCTAAACATTGCCTATTTTCTACCTTTATAAGTCATAATAAGCTCATAATAACATATATTTATTACATAAGCCTGAATTTTCTGGCTTATTTAATACTTATGGAGTTATGGGCTTACATAAGCTTATAAGCCCACAAGTCTCAAAATAAGCCGGAAAAAATTAAGCTTATGAAATACAAGCCAAAACCAAATAAGCTCATAAGCTCACATATAAGCTTAAAACAAACACCCCGTTAAGTAAATTAAACATCATTTCATAACCAGCCATTCAAAACCATTAAAAACCAAAAAAAAACCCCATAAAAGCTAAAAAGGCAAGAATCAATGAAACAAACAAACAAACCATCAAAATAAGCAGAAATCAAATAAGCTCAAAAGCCCACATGTAAGCTAAAACAAACAGCTACAGCTACCTATTTTGCTAAACATAATAAGCTCATAACCAACCATTCAAAATCATTATAAAAAAAGAACCCATAAAAGCTAAAAAGACAAGAACCAAAGAAAGACAAAAAAAACAAACCATGATGATGACTAAGGTTATGAAATGTTCCATCAGACCGGTTGATGACAAAGCCTTGATCTTGAACCTCAACTGATCTTATCACAAATTTGTCTCTGAATTCTTGTAAATTCAGCTCTTGAAATACCTTGAAATGATTGGTTTTTTCTTTTAAAGAATTTGCTTCACTTTCCATTTCTTGATTGATTCAAATGATGATGATGATTTGTTGAATGATTTTATAAAAATATAAAATTAGTAGGTGGTGGTTTATTATTAATCAGTTTACGAAACTTTTAATAATAAAAAATGATTTGTTCAAAAAATAATAAAAAAAAATGATAATATTCGTTTAACTACTAACTAACTTGGAGTTGTTATGTCCAAAAACCAATACTACTTCCCGTGTTTTAAAACCCGGGTTGAATTGGCCGGTTGAATTATAAACTGGTTGAGTGATCGCAAGCCGGTTTTGAGCGAAAAACTCAGTTAAACTGTTGCTTAAACTGGTTGAACCGTAACTTGATAGCTCGACTGGGTCAATTAGAAACCGTTTTATAAAACATTGAAATTAATTGTCGGCAAGTAAAAAACAATAAAAAAGCACATCAGAATTACGCCTTTTTTTTTTTCTTTTTTTTTTGCGTAATAGCAGTTTTACTATCGTAACTAATCTATACTCCTTTCGTCTCAAATTTATTGTCCATTTTTTTTTCCAGATTATCTCAAAGTAATTGTACACTTATAAAAATAAATATGAAATTTAAATCGAGTTTATTATATAAATAGATAGAAAATTTAAATCGAGTTCACCATAATACCCTCACGTAAGGTTACTACGGAGTATTGTAAACGGATCGGGCACAAAGTGTTTTTAATCAAAATAGAAAATGAACATTTATTTTAAAAATGATGAAATAAAAGAGTTGACATGTCCCAATTATTTGTTGTCACGTTTAATTTTTGTCAATTGCCATTTTAATAGGAAAGAAAATGAACACTTATCACGTTTAAGATTAACCCTCTAAATCTGCTAATTCATAATGAGACAACTTGTTCAAATCATGATGTTAGAGCATCCACAATGGGTAAAGCTTTTAAAAGCTTTTTACTCTTTTCAAAAAGTCATTTTAAGAGGTTTTTTGCATTGCTTCAAAAGCTTTTTGAAAAGCTTTTCTTCAAAGACTTGGTGAACCTCAAGTCTTTGCTCAAAGCTTTAGTCATTAAATACATTTTGCATTAAATGCATCAAGTCTTAAAGACTTTATGCATTGTAGATGCTCTTAATAAGAAAGAAACGAAAACAAACTCAAACACGCAATTAGCAACAGAGTACTACTAGATTGTACAACAATCACAAAGTCAATAAATTAAATATAAATCTTGTTACTCACGAATATTATCATTTCTTATTTCTAGTTAGTTAGTTACAGTAGTGGCTAAGTGTATTGGGCTAAGTTAATATGTTACTAGTTATGAAAGTTAGAAAGGTAAAATGCACTAGTCCGATCCATAACATAAGGCCCAAGCCCACTAGCCCATTAGATGTGAACAAGAAGTATAAATACCTACAAATGCTGGTGTCGATGAGCATTGCAACTTGCAAGCGTGTGTGTTTAGAGTGTGAAATAATACTACTACACTTTGTTCTTTCAGCTAGTTCCTTCCTCTCCTCTCTCTAGGGCTGAGCAAATCCATTCGAAAAGCGATCCGAACAGACAACCCGAATCGAAACGACCTTTTTCAATTCGGTTTTGGTTTTTTATATTTATTTCGGTTTTTGTCGGTTTTTTCGGTTCGCAACCCGAAAACCGACCGACCGAGTTATTCGGTTTTGATATCTATTTCTCGATTCGGTTCTCGGTTTGAGTTTTTTCCTTTTTCGATTTTCGGGTCTAGTCGGTTCAGGTCGGGTTTGTCCCGATGCTCACCCTTACCTCTCTCAATCCTCACGTCACCCTCTCTCTCTAGTTCTTGTGCTAGTTTGATCATTTAGATGTGACTTACATATAACATAAGTTGTAGCTCTAGATCTAGTCCTAGCTTCAACCTTAGCCCCAGTTTCTATCCATTTAGCGAAACATACCTAATAAAAAATTTATATAAGCCCACAAACTTCAAAAACAAGTTAAAATATATAAGCTCATGAGCTCGTAAATAAGCTTAAACCGACACCTCCTAGCTATACTCAATAACTATGTTTATTATTTACTAAAGTTATAGTGAATAATGAACACTTATCTTGAGATATCGCGAAAGAACAAATATAAACACCTATGATGAAATAAAAGAGTTAATTTAGAGCTAGTTCCAATTAGGGGTGAGCATACCGGACCGGATCGGACCGGACCGAACATGAGGTAAAGTGTGGACCGAGGATCGGTTTGGTCCGGTCTGGTTTCTCAGTTCGATCCGGTCCACGGTCCGATATGCTCACCCCTAGTTCCAATTATGTTAATTACACCCTCCGTTCCAAAAAAAAGTCCATCTTACTATTTATGTTTGTCCCAAAATAAGTGTTCAGTTTTTATATATGGACAGTAATTATGACTAATTTTCCTACTTTACCTTTAATTACACATATCATAATTTTAACATTTTTTGTTTGTGAAATCTCTTTTAGGGACGTAGAGAATAATTTAGAATGGCACGTTATCATGAAACAAATTCAAACACGCAACAAATTACTGATTCTATTCCAAGTCAATATAAGTATATCTTGTTACTCAAGAAATGGGCCATAAGCCCAACAGGCCCAAAAGAAGCCCAAAATCCATTATATAAATACCAAGTTTAATTTCATTCAAACCCTTTTTATTTCTTTCCAGAATTTATTTAGGGCTCATCATATCAATCAATTTCAGGTAAACAATTATTTAAATCCATCAATTTATATAAAAATTAAATCTTTATTGTTTTTTTTAGCTTATTGTTATATAAATATGTGTAAAGTTTGAATCTTTAGTGTTAATAAACTGAAATTAGGCCCAAATTTTGTATAAATTTTATATAAAGATTCAATCTTTTTGAATTTTTTTATATAAATATGTGTAAAGTTTTAGTCTTTTTTTAATAAAAAAGTGAATTTAATTGTTTTATGAATATATATATGTAGCAGGAAGGTGGTGTGTAAGAGAGATTATGTCGGGAGTAAATTTCGTGCGCCGTGTTATGTCGTATCTCGTTAACGAGATTCTCGTTGACAGCCTTGCTAACAGGTATTGCTAAATTTGCTTGGTTTCAGTTGTGTGAAATGTATTTATCTGTTTTTTGCGTTAGCTAGTCATTGTTTATTTGTGGCGAGAATTCGAGTAGAATGAAATTTGTTGGTTAAGTTTGTTTCTAGTTAGGGGGTGTTTGTATAAAAGCTTATATGTGGGCTTATGTGCTTATTTGATTTCGCTTTATATTCCATGAGCCGCAATTTTCCGGGACTAATAGGCTTGTACAAGCTTATTATGATATGATAAGCTTATATAAGTCCAAAAATAAGCCGGAAAATTGGGGCTCATGAAATATAAGCCGAAATCAAATAAGCTCATAAACCCACATATATATAAGCTTTTAAACAAACACCCCCCTACGACTACTCGACTAGGTTGGTCTAGATTGCTAGAATTCTGCATATGCGTGTGTTGTTTGCCAAAACTATCTAGGAGATTTGTATGGACCCTGGTCTCTTCTGAGTCTTTAGGAACACCTTACCACTAGCTCCCCTTGGAGATGGTTTATTTAGGAAAGAGGCTAATCAGCTTATAATTGTATTGTAGCTAAACAAGGTCCTAGAGTTTGGATTAGCCTATTAGTTTATAGCTGTATAAGTGTGATATGTAGGAAGCATTCTCAAGTAAGCTTAAGAAGCTACACCAAAAGAGCCTTTAAGAGTAGGTAATATAAGCCCATAAGTGTAAGCTGGTTGGCTTTACCCAAACACCCAAAAGGGCTTTAATAGCTTTGCCAATATGTAATAAGCCAATAAATCCCAGAAATTAGCTGACCCAAACACTAGTGAATGTTATGTGGCACATTTTCGTCATATGGGCTGGAATACTCCTTTGACTTGTTCATATTTAAAAACATATGTATCTGTACCACGTATGTATAGCTAGAGTTTGTGTATAAGGGGTCATTGTAACCATGAGATCACATAGTGGATAACGACGACATGGTTTCAGTAGGCCTATGTTTTAAATGTCACCTGTGTTATTGACACATGCTTTCTAAAGTTTGTTTAAACTAGTGGAGTGAGTGCTTTGAACAAACTGACCCTCGAAAATGAAAGTTACTTGACCTTTTATTAGGATTGAACTAATAATGTTTCATATTAGATTTCTAGAGAGTGGAGTTTATGTTCCAAATTGTAAATGGGCATTACAATCGCTACTCTCAAATACATATCTGATGCTTAAGTCCGAGATGTTTAGATGCCACATTGAATCTATTATTGATATCACTTCATTCTAGTATTCAATGGTACTTTATAGGCTTGTTTGCTTTTCATCTTAGTTATTTGACAAAAAAAAGATCTGAGTCGACTTCTTTTGATACGTTGTTTGGGATGTTATACTCGTTATTTTGCCTCTGCATAATCATTCATCTTGTCTTTTTGTTATGCAAGAAAGTCATAGTTCCATTTTCTGAGAATATTTTATACTGTATCATACTATCATCGGAAAGTCAACTTTTTGTTCTGAACTGCGAGATTTTTTCAAACATACGTAACTCTAATTCTGTGGATAAATTAGTGAAAAGAGTACAGTTGTTGCAATTCTTTCTTCTTTCTCTGTTAGCTACTTTCCTTGAGTGAACTTGACAATCGTTATTTGGTTATGCAATGTGATTTTTCAGCCGCTCATTTCAACGATTTGCAGTGAGGACTTCAAAGTCTTTGGAAGAAATTTCGAGCGTAGGTAAATATATACATATCCTATGTAGACTTGGCAACGTTGGCCCATTTAATTATGTAATGGGTTGACCCGGCTGTGTTTTATTCGCAAATGATTTTCAAATCAATTAATTTAAGTAGATATGGGATCGTGTCAAAAAGAGTCCCAACAGGTCAAACAGCCGATTGTCACCCAAGTCTGTTTAAGAACAATAGAAGTGTTCACGTGTGGACAGTGGACCAACCCGTACAAAATTTACCTTTTTAAATCGGCCCTCCCCTGTTACACAGCCTGTATCAATCCATTAAAGTTGCGCTACCTTGAGGATTTACTGGTTCATGTTTTTGCAGCTGCCAAAAAGAAGCAAGAACTTGCTGAGCAGGTGAAGGAAATCTCACGGAACTTTGAGGTGCGATTTATTTTTTTATTTTTTTCACTAAACATTTTGAGTTCTGAAAAAAGTCACCTAACCTAGATGTATACTTTCTTCGGTGATGCAGAACAAACCCTGATGGTTGATCGCGGAATAGATTTTCCTTTCAACACACCAAAGCATTTAGGTCATCGTATACCCTTCTGATACGACATCATCGTTATTGTAAATTTTGAAACCGAATTATGTCTGTTTGTTCTTGTAATGGAAGTTGAAGCTGTTGCAATTGTTATATCAGTTTAAGACTCCAGATTGTTGCTAGGTCCAATGACGTGGCCTTGTATTGAACATTCCTGACGACCGTATGCTTGTAGTCTGATAATAAGCATGATATTTTACGTTATGTATGATAAATCTCATTGACATATCTGCTATCTACGTTATGTATGATGACAATTCTCATTGACATATCTGCTACGGTTTGTTATTCATTTATGTAATATGACATCATAAACAAGAAATGATAAGGTTTACAACGACATTGAGGTCAGTTGTGTAACATCTGTGTGAAACCCCCGAGAATTTGAGCAAGGTAAACAGATTGGTCCGTAGCATTTTTACTAGATTAGGTTGCTTTCGACACTAAACAACTAAGAACTCGTCGGTGATCCACGGAAAGGTTTGAATTTATCATTCTTTGAAATGACTATACAATGAGGATGATTCAATTGGTTAAATCATGACATCCGCGGAAAGAGTAATGTTACACCAGTACCAAAACCATACATAATGACGTTCCCATGAACTTTTTACAATCGTTGAGTAAACTTTAGAATATAACCATACTCGGGAAAAATCCTAACCGACACAAACATAATTATTATACCATAGCTAAAGGAAACACAAATGGTAAAGCTAAAGGAAACGCAAATGGTAACAAAATACCAACATTGTTAAGATGTTCATTGAAAATCTATTTATTGCGTCTGTCTTTCATGACAGAACCAATAGCTAAAACAAAGATCGTCATTTGATATCTTGCTACAAGTTTGTATCTTAGGTCGTAACGACCTCTTATAATTCACACTTACATGGGTTTGACCCAAGTTGACCTAAAGCCTTCACTGAACTCCGGAGTTGACCCACATTAGCTCTTAAGCTTTAGGGGTAATGCCAAGCCTCAGCTCCATACAAGAGTGCCATTACATCACCAAAAGTTAGCCACTGGAACCACAGAGATAAAAGCTGCAGCTGCTTTTACATGGTGTACCTCCAGAGAACCATATCGCAGTAAAGAAGCTAAGTCTCAATGTATTCGGGCAAAGTTACGTGCCCTAAATAAATTTGTTGCATCTCCTCCCTCCATATCTGTACCAGCCACATGCAACTAAAATCAGATAACATTTTCTAGAACCCCGAATGGCCCCTGATAGACAACACTAGTATGCAGGCCAGAATCCGACTAAAGAAGTACACTTTGAAAGATGATTATGTAATTCATACTACATACCATGTCACGGAATTCAAGTCGGATATGCGGCACATTAGTCTTGTGAATATCATTTCCATCTGGTCCTCTCTTGTAGTACTCCGGCCCAATCCAGTGGGACTGAAGAAAGAAAACCAGTTACCATGTAAAATTCAGACATTTTATGCAGAACCATAACGAAAAGGCGTCATTTTGTAATTCAAAAAACATAACTAAAAGAATGAAATTTATACCTTCAGAACATGTGAGAAACCTGATTGGTATACCGAATTACGGGCTATCTCACAGAGATCACAAGCACTTAACTTCCACACCTGCAAAAAGAAATGGTTAGTTATCACCTTCTAAAGTCATCAAACGCCACAGTTGGACAAGAAGGGTATTAGGTCAACATGAGACTTTCGGCAATTTTTGACCATTTTAACCTGTTCTCCTTTTTAAGATTTTAATTCTGACATGTTTGAGATATAAAGTAGAATGCTTACAGAAGCAGCAATGCTGTATTCCTCCACCAGGGGCTCTTTCGTCAGATGGATTTGTAGCGGGTCATCAGTAGACAAAGAAACATTAAGGCCACGTAGGAAAAACATTGGGAAAGGGTTTCGATGATAATCAAGAAATAAGGAGTTGTTGCTCAGCGGAGACATGGCAAGACCAATCTGACAACAAAGTCACAGACAATTACATATAATTCAAATTAAAAGACACCAAAATGAAAAGGTAACAGAAAACAATCGAATTTTTTTATGTTACCTGTGCAAGATAGTACAGGTATTGAAGTACGGGAGACTTCCTTAGGTTGATCCCGTGTGCAATGTTATGAGTTGTAAGAAATGCAGCAGCAAGATGATCAATGTCGCCAGCCTGAACAATACATAATTCTTAAAGGTAAGTCAACAATCAATAATACTAAAAACGAGTCTAAAGTGGTCTGCAATACATACCTCGCCACAATGAGGACGGAATCTGATGGTATTCATGCCTTTTGATTCACGGAGCTGTCACATAACATCAACATACTCAGAATCCATAATTTTTTATTATGCGCATTTGAAAGTTAAGCATGCGGATTGTTTATGAAGTTATGCATAATGTTTACTTGCCTTGTTAAGGGTATAGAGGTTGGCATAGCAATAGTATACATAGTATGAGAAGGCGGGGTTGAATATATTGGTCCACTGTGATGGTGTTGGCATGTGCTTTGTAGGGCGTCTTTCAGGTTTGCTCTCATCGTCCACCAAATCCAATCCTACAACCTGCAATATAAAACATATCGTGGGATACTATATCAGCAAAACATACAGGTGAAATGAACAGCGTGTTATTTTATATGGTTAAGATAATGCAGGACACGGAAATGCAGAAAAGATTGCAAGTTTGAAGAGCCAAACCTGTTTCAGAAATACGTGCAACTGAGGATGTGAGCTTGGATCGACTGTAACCTCAAAGAGAGGAAGGAATACATTGTCAAGAATGGTCTGAAATGATGTGACGATACCCATTTCCTTGTATATATTGTAAAGTCGAGGCAGCTGCAAAAAATTCATGTTCCATAGGCTTAACATTAATATAATTGTGCGCCTTTCAAAAAAAAAATAATAATAATATAATTGTGCATGTAAAATGTGAAAATAAATTCCTCGGTAAGCACCTGAATCAGCCAAACAACATTATCGCTGTAGAGATCATTATTCACAATCCAACTTGCCAAATTGTCCCACTCACTTTGCTTTCTCCCATATATGGATATTCTGTATTCAGCCATCTGTAAAACGTAACATCTTTAGATACAAGAAATATTAACCATCAAGATTATATAACTCAGAACTACAAGTACTATCTTGCGACTAGAACAGATGAACGAGACTCACAAGACTTGACAGCAACCGAAATAAATTTTGCAAATTGCTAGAAACATCCAGACGTCAAAACTTACTTGATATTTACTTGCATCAAGATCCGTAAATACTTGCTTTGTCAACTCAGCAAGAAAGCGGCCTGAAAAAAGAGTATTTATATAAGTTAAAATTATGTTTCTATTAAATTCTGGTGCCATAAGTTGAAACAGATGAAGCTTACCTTGGATCAGATTATCTTGCTTCAAGAAAATCTCCCTAAGCCTACTCTGACCGCAGGGATTGTACTTAAGATTGAATTTATCAAAACGATGGAAGGTGCTCTTGTCAGCATGCACGTCTAATAGATCAACATTGAGGTCATAACTGCAACGAGAATTTTAAGTGACGTTAGACCAAGTGATTTTGTAGAGTTTCAACTGCAGATGATATAATAGCATGAAATCGGCAATAAAAAGGTTCTTTTAGTACCCAGTTAAATCCAAGCTCTCGAAAACTTCTTTTAAAGTCAGATATGTTCCATCTCGGAAAATCACAACCTGAAAAAAAGGATACAAATTAGAGAAGCCACTACGAGAAATCATTATAAGAAAGATGAACGACAGATCAACATATTACCTCGTCAGGTTCTTTTCTCAACTTGGACTTTATGAACCTCAACAGATGTTTTTGATTCATACATGCAGAATGATGAACATGAGTATCGACTTTCCGGACATTATAAAAGTCACGATGAGGTGCACTTTTCTGAGCTAGGAATTCTTTGTCCGCGTTTAGCATCAGGTGAAGGTTGAATTTCTGGATATAGAAGCAAATCGAAGTCAATGATAATGTACTTCCAAAAAGCAAATGCAAAACATTATAAACATGGAATCTCAAAAGAGTGTCTACCTGTTCCAAAAGACCAAGACGGTGATGGCATACTGTTCGTGTATTCCCAGCAGCTATTACTTTAAGGATGTGATGCAGGTCGGTGAAAAAGGTTGTTGCATCAGCGACAGGAAAAAGCTTTTCTTTTGCTGAACAAGATAAAAACAGTTAAATACTCTCCGAAATACTTAAAGACATAATTAAGTATCATTTCTATAAATTGCAGAATCTTACAATCTTTATTTTCATAAACATGAATGACTCCATCTTCCATTTCAAAATAATGCTGCAGCACATTTAAAAATGTCATGTCAGCAAACTTATATTGACTCAACATGAATCTACACGAAATACGAAAATGGTTTAAAAACTCACATCGGTTTTTCTCTCAGGGATATAATCAAAAGGATTTGGGTTGCGCTTTGGGGTACTAGGGTCAGATATGACCTCTTTCTCCCATGGAGCAATGCTTTCCCTGAACACATAACTTTCTCGCATTTCAAGACAGACCTGTAAAGCCTTGTAAACCTCCGCTTCATCAGGTGACGGCGTCTCTGCACATAATCATACTTCATGATGTCCGGGTACAATTATATAAGTGCATTGAAGTATTTCACGTACAGATATTTATTTCTATAAATGTAGTCACATAGATGATTTAGTTAAGAGAAATGAGTACCATATGGGGTGATCCTAAGGCGCACAAAAGTTTCCTGCTCGGGCTCCTTTCTGAGAATATCAGCAGCTACAGGGTCGGGTTGTACACCATGCAGATCACCAGATACACTGTGTGAACGTATCAACGCAGCTGCAGCTATGGGCAATTGTTCACCATTTGCATTAGCATTTGCGTTCTCTGGACCCTGCTCATTAGATGTTGAATTAGAATGTAGTATATACATGTAAGTTTACAAAACATACTTGTGAGTGTATCAAAGCTTTACCGCGTTGCCATTAGTGTTAAGGTATCCAGCATCTAAATTAGCATTCTCGTTCTCATTCACATCAACATCTTCATCAGATCCTTCAACAGCTTTCGAAGGCACTTGCGCTAGCAACCGGAGACTTTGGAGAAGTCGGTCTAAGTATAAGTGAAGCTCTCTTGGCCAACCCTGCGTGGCTAGTAGATTTCCCTATGATAATTGAAGCAACCATGCATTAGAAAACTTGATTATAATACAACAAGAGTCGACAATACATAAAGCGATAAAGGTCGTTTTCAGTAAATCAAGATAAAAGTTTAAAATGGAAAACAACATTGTTACAGTGTCAACTGTCAAGTAGGCATTCAGCCAACAAGTACAGATGATTACGCTAAGTGCCAAGAAAAGACATATTGCATACAACCTCGACCCTATTTCAACACCATTTATTCCTATATACATAAAGACCTACACTAAAGTACCAACCTTTAAGCTTCCTTTAATCACAGAAACCCATAACGCAATCATCATAAAATCTCACACTAACCATTTAAAACAATGTAACCCAAACAGTCATACAAATTAACCAGACTTTAACAATCCCATATAACACAATCATAATTTTACATAAATCACTCAAAAGAATGTACCACATCATAAATTTATCATAAACCAAACAAAAACTTCAAACTTTTGATCTCACCGTCCAGAACAAAAACAATAGTACTTTTATGACCTAAATATATAAAGACCTATGCTTTAACAAAAAATATTAGTCTAACAACCTTCAGGCACAGTACGCAATTTAGGCAAGCCAACAGGAAATCCATCATCATACTCAACAGCCCCACTAACATCGGGCAAAGAAGCACTCGCCCCCCTCCTATAAACCCCATTTCTCCGACCACCCTTGTTCTGTTTCTTGTAATGTTGCAATAACCCATCATCCCCATCAAGATTATTAGTACTATCTTTTTCAAGGGTTTCGGCGAATTCGAGTAATTGGTCAAGGGTTTTGCGGTGCATATAGTATGCTGATACTGCTACAAACGAGGCGCCTACTAATGCTGCCATCGCTAAATGCATCGCGTATGCATCCATTTTTTGACTGAAAATGTGAAATTATGAATAATAAAACCCTATTACTGAAAATGTATGTGGGGTATTTATAGTGGGAGTTAGTATATGCGATTGGATATGTGTTTGTGTGTTTTGATGGTGGTGGTGATTAATGGGACCCTTTAACTTTAGACATTGGTGGTGCTATAGTGGTCCTCTTCTTTAATAGATGTTACAACACGTGGCTTTATTTAGGTTTGGATATACTCGGTTTAACTAAGATCGAATTTCATTTTGTCTTTGCTAATGCTCAAGATGTATACTTAAAACGGGAAAACGATGAGGTTTTTATTGTTTAGGTTACCGAAGAGGGCGAGTTTCTGACTCTTACTGAGGTATCTCCGTGACCATTTCTGACTGTTTTCTGGCATCACTATATGTTTACCTAGTGATGTTTGAACCTTAGACGTCTTATGAGGAGATCAAGTGCCTTATAACTAGTCTTTAACTCAAGATGTACATCTAGTGAGGTTTTTATTGTAGTGATAGATTTGTGATTATGGATTATTATTCGCTTGTTTTAGGCGTTTTACCGTAGGCTTGCTTTATGGTGGTTACTTGTTTGTGGGTATGGATGGCAGGTGGTTCCTCCTTTAATACTTCGGTTTTCATGGTTGCAATTTATACAAAAAAAAACTAACCATACTTAAGGTGATCAAACAACCCTAAGAACTAAAAAGGGTCATCGTGTAACCTAAATACACAAAAACCTAAACTTTAACCTAATAAGTCCACAACTCTATCATCGAAATTAGGAAAGAGATAACCAAACAGCCATAAGAACAGAAAAGGGCAAATTCTGAAATATCAAATATATACTAACAGGGTATCATTTCATTTCATTCATACAATACACATAACCGGATCATACAAATTCACATTAACCTATTAAAACAATGTACCAACATACTTGTATCCAAATAATTAACACATTAACATAAAAAAAAGATCAAAACTTTAACTAAAATCCCACGACCCCATAATCCAAACTGTCAAAAAACAATAATCTTTAAACAACCCACATATCGCAATCATTAATTTACCATTAACAACACAAAAAAAGTAACTTTTTTTAACTCCATTTCGACAACCCCATCACAGAAACTGAGAAAAGGCACCAAGCTTTAAGCATCCCATATAACACAACCATACAATTTCGCCTTGACAACTAAAAACAATGCACCACAATACAATTCACCCGTAAACCACAAAAGATAAAAAGGGTTATTAGCCATTATCTTTAACAGTGTACTTTAATATCCTAAAAATCCCAGAAATCCATCATCCAAATTTAAAAAAGCACCAAACTTTAACTAACCATCCCATATAACACAATCATAAACTTCACATTAACAATCTCTTAAAATACACAAATTAGCCACAATAAACATATAAACTTAATCTAATCTAACCTTCATCCCATGAAAAGTAACTTTTTTTTAACCGACCTTGTACAAGCTTATATAAGTCCCAAGTTTCAAAATAAGCCGAAAACATATAACCCATAACAAATAACCTTATGAGCTTATTTGATTTCGCCTTATATTTTATAACCCCCAATTTTCTCGCTTATTTTGAGATTTATGGGCTTATACAAGTTTACCATATCATAATAAAGCCAAGATCAAATAAGCTCATAAGCACACAAATAAGCTTAATTAAACAACCCCTTAAACAAACACCCCCTTATATAAGCTCATAAGAGCCTAAACTTATATAAGCCCACAAGTCTCAAAATAAACCGGAAAATTGGGACTTATGAAATATAAACAGAAATCAAATAAGCTCATAAGCCAATTTGCCACTCCCTAATCAACACATTAACATCAAAAAGATCAAAACTGTAACACAATCATCAATTTACCACAAAGAAAAAAAAGTAACTTTTTTTTACCAACCTTCAGGCAAAGTATGCAATTTAGGCAACCCCACAGGAAACCCATCTTCCTCACCCGAAACCGCACCCGAAACAGCCGAAACATCAGGCAAAGAAGCACTAGCCCTCCTATAAACATTCCTCCTATTGTTCCTCCTCTGATTATTCTTATTCCTATAATGCTGTCCCAACAACTCATCACCATCCTCATCAATAACACCACCACCATCATCTCTATCTTTTTCAAGGGTTTTGGCAAATTCAAGTAACTGGTTCAGGGTTTTCCTGTGCATATAGTAAGCTGATACTAACTTTCGAAGGCACTTGCGCTAGCAACAGGAGACTTTGGAGAAGTCGGTCTGAGTATAAGTGAAGCCCTCTTGGCCAACCCTGCGTGGCTAGTAGATTTCCCTGTGATAATTGAAGCAACCATGCATTAGAAAACTTGATTATACTACAACAAGAGTTGACAATACATAAAGTGATAAAGGTCGTTTTCAGTAAATCAAGATAAAAGTTTAAAATGGAAAACAACATTGTTAGAGTGTCAACTGTCAAGTAGGCATTCAGCCAACAAGTACATATTATTACGCCAAGTGCCAAGAAAAGACATATTGCATACAACCTCGACCCTATTTCAACACCATTTATTCCTATATACATAAAGACCTAAACTTTATCATAGAAATTGGGATATAAGTACAACTTTTAAGCTTCCTTTAATCACAGAAAACCCATAACACAATCATCATAAAATCTCACACTAACCACTTAAAACAATGTAACCCAAACGGTCATAAAAATTAACCATGTAATTTTATCAGCAACCAAACAAAAACTTCAAACTTTTGATCTCACCTTCCGGAAGAGTATGCAATTTAGGCATGAACAAAAAAAATACAGTAGTACTTTTATGACCTAAATACATAAAGACCTAAGCTTTAACAAAAAAATATTAATCTAACAACCTTCAGGCAAAATACGCAATTTAGGCAAGCCAACAGGAAACCCATCATCATCCTCAACAGCCCCACTATAAACCTCATTTCTCCGACTACCCTTATTCTGTTTATTGTAATGTTGCAATAACTCATCGTTAAGATTATTAGTACTATCTTTTTCAAAGGTTTTGGCGAATTCGAGTAATTGGTCAAGGGTTTTGCGGTGCATATAGTATGCTGATACTGCTACAAACGAGGCGCCTACTAGTGCTGCCATCGCTAAATGCATCGAGTATGCATCCATTTTTTGATTCTTAACTGAAAATGTGAAATTATATATAATAAAACCCTACTACTACTGAAAATGTATGTGGGGTATTTATAGTGGGAGTTAGTATATGCGATTGGATATGTGTTTGTGTGTTTTGATGGTGGTGGTGATTAATGGGACCCTTTAACTTTAGACATTGGTGGTGCTATAGTGGTCCTCTTCTTTAATAGATGTTACAACACGTGGCTTTATTAAGGTTTGGATATATTCGGTTTAACTGAGATCGAATTTCATTTTGTCTTTGCTAATGCTCAAGATGCATACTTAAAACAGGAAAACGATGAGGTTTTTATTGTTTAGGTTACCAAAGAGGGCGAGTTTCTGACTCTGACTGAGGTATCTCAGTGACCATTTCTGACTGTTTTCTGCCATCACTATATGTTTACCTAGTGATGTTTGAACCTTAGACGTCTTATGAGGAGACCAAATGCCTTATCACTAGTCTTTAACTCAAGATGTACATCTAGTGAGGTTTTTATTGTAGTGATAGATTTGTGATTATGGATTATTATTCGCTTGTTTTTAGGCGTTTTACCGGAGGCTTGCTTTGCTTTATAGTGGTTACTTGTTTGTGGGTATGGATGGCAGGTGGCTCCTCCTTTAATACTTCGGTTTTCATGGTTGCAATTTCTAAAAAAAAAACCTAACCATACTTAAGGTGATCAAACAACCATAAGAACTAAAAAGGGCCATTGTGTAACCTAAATACACAAAAACCTAAACTTTAACCTAATAAGTCCACAACTCTATCATCGAAATTAGGAAAGAGATAACCAAACAGCCATAAGAACAGAAAAGGGCAAATTCTGAAATATATACGAACAGGGTATCATTTCATTTCATTCATACAATACACATAACCGGATCATACAAATTCACATTAACCTATTAAAACAATGTACCAACATACTTGTATCCAAATAATTAACACATTAACATAAAAAAAGATAAAAACTTTAACTAAAATCCCACGACCTCATAATCCAAACTGTCAAAAAACACTAATCTTTAAACAACCCACATATCGCAATCATTAATTTACCATTAATAACACAAAAAAAGTAACTTTTTTTAACTCCATTTCGACAACCCCATCACAGAAACTGATAAAAGGCACCAAGCCTTAAGCATCCCATATAACACAACCATACAATTTCGCCTTGACAACTAAAAACAATGCACCACAATACAATTCACCCGTAAACCACAAAAGATAAAAAGGGTTATTACTTATTAGGCATTACTGTATCTTTAAAAGTGTACTTTAATATCCTAATCCCACAAATCCATCATCCAAATTTAAAAAAGCACCAAACTTTAACTAACCATCCCATATAACACAATCATAAACTTCACATTAACAATCTCTTAAAAGTAACTTAATCTAATCTAACCTTCATCCCATGAAAAGTAACTTTTTTTTTAACCGACCTTGTACAAGCTTATCTAAGTCCCAAGTTTCAAAATAAGCCGAAAACATATAACCCATAGCAAATAACCTTGTGAGCTTATTTGATTCCGGCTTATATTTTATAAGCCCAATTTTCTCGCACAAGACTTATGGGCTTATATAAGTTTACCATATCATAATAAACTTATATAAGGGTCTCAAAATAAGCCAGAAAATCCAGGCTTATGAAATATAAGCCAAAATCAAATAAGCTCATAAGCACACAAATAAGCTTAATCAAACAACCCCTTAAACAAACACCCCCTTATATAAGCTCATAAGAGCCTAAACTTATATAAGCCCACAAGTCTCAAAATAAGCCGGAAAATTGGGACTTATGAAATATAAGCCGAAATCAAATAAGCACATAAGCCAACATATAAGCTTAAACAAACACCCCCTAATCAACACATTAACATCAAAAAGATCAAAACTTTAACACAATCATTAATTCACCAAAACAAAAAAGTAACTTTTTTTTTACCAACCTTCAGGCAAAGTATGCAACTTAGGCAACCCCACAGGAAACCCCTCTTCCTCACCCGAAACCGCACCCGAAACAGCCGAAACATCAGGCAAAGAAGTACTAGCCCTCCTATAAACATTCCTCCTAGTACTACCACTATTGTTGTTCCTCCTCTGATTATTCTTAATCCTATAATGCTGTCCCAACAACTCATCACCATCACCCTCATCATCATCTCTGTCTTTTTCAAGGGTTTTAGCAAATTCAAGTAACTGGTTCAGGGTTTTCCTGTGCATATAGTAAGCTGATACAGCTACAAATGAGGCGCCTACTAAGGCTGCCATGGCTAAATGCATCGCATATGGGTCCATTTCTTGATGATGGGTTTTCTTGACTGTGTGTGGTTTTCACCTTTTAGTGTGTGTTAATAAAACCCTACTACTGGAATAAAGTGGGTATTTATATGCGATTGGATTATATGTTTTTTGTGTTTTGAGATGGTGGTGAATGATGGGTCCTACATTTGTGGTGGTGTTGTGGTCCTGGTTTTAAGAGGTGTTGCAACACGTGCGTAAACCGCGCGTGATAAGGGTGTCACGATCGAGTCTTGGATCATACTAGATGTGTCGGTTTTGTTACGGCTCGTTTTAAGCATGCGTTTTTTATTAACAAAAATGAAGATTCGGTCGATGCCAATTATAGACGGAACTTGAGTGAATTTATCGGGGGGNTTTCGGTGTGGTACATTTGTGTTTAAGTAGGGTATGTTTTGGTGGTGAAGTTTGTTGTAGAGAGAAGTTGATGTGGCGTTGAGGTGACCGTGATGAATGCGATCTTAGGGTCTCCTAATTACATCCATCCTTAGGCTAATGGTAATAGTGAGCAACATTACCACCATCAACTTAGCACCACGTTAGTTTGTCTCTCCACAACTAACAGCTCCACCAACATAGTGTAATAACACAACCAATATCACTACAAAATATTATCCCGATTGACTGACTGTTTTTGTTTTCTTTTGTTGTTTCTTGAGATATTATACTTAAAAAGGGTGTTTGAGGAGTTTTTTCATATTTAAGTTACTGAAGATGATGAGATTGTGACTCAAATGTATGTGGTTTTCACCTTTTAGTGTGTGTTAATAAAACCCTACTACTGGAATAAAGTGGGTATTTATATGCGATTTTGGGGATATATGTTTTTGTGTTTTGAGATGGTGGTGAATGGTGGGTCCCACATTTGTGGTGGTGTTGTGGTCCTGGTTTTAAGAGATGTTTCAACACGTGCGTAAACCGCGCGTGATAAGGGTGTCACGATCGAGTCTTGGATCATGCTAGATGTGTCGGTTTTTGTTACGGTTCGTTTTGAGNCTGTCAATGATGCCAAGACCGAGTTGTGTGGTGTGTGTTTTTGTATGTGTTATGTTTTGGTGTGTTATATTTGTGTTTAAGTGATGTATGTTTTGGTGGTGAAGTTTGTTGTAGAGAGAATAAGTTGATATGGCACTGAGGTGACAATGGTAAATGCGATCTTGGGATCTCCTAATTACATCCAACCTTAAGCTAATGGTAATAGTGACCAACATCACCACCATCAACTTAGCGTCACGTCAGTTTGTCTCTCTACAAACTAACATCACCACAAACATAGTGTAATAACACAACAGACATTACTACAAACATTATGCTGACTGACTGACTATTTTTGTTTTCTTTTGTTGTTTCTTAAGATATATACTTAAAACGGGTGAATGATGAGTTTTTCATGTTTAGGTTACCGAAGATGACGAGTTTGTGACTCAGATGTATGTTTGAGGCATATCCATTTAACTATCGACATTGGTGGTCCTATAGTAGTCCTTCAATAATGTTAGAGGTGTTACAAAACGTGCCTATATTTTTGTTTGAATACATGATTTAACTGAGATATGTTTTTTTGTTTTTTCTCTCTCAACTTTCAACATTATACTTTCTCCTTCTTATATTTTGGAATGTCTCAAACTAAGTGTCAATTTTGTATTTCAACAATTGAGAAAAGATTTTAGTGGGTAAATATAATATTTGATTGGTGAAGCGTGTAGTTAATGGGATATCCTAAAACTTTGTACATTTTGAAAACGATCACTTATTATAGGACAGATAAAGTACTTGAAAATGGGTAAATGATGACTATTTTCATGTTTCGGTTACCGAAAAGGACGAGTTTCTTTTACTCAGATATACACGACTTAACCAAAGTATACCATGATTGCTTCTAGATTTTTTTTACACCCCCAAAATTGGTAGTATCTAGTAAAGTTTAAGACTTCTTGTAAAGAGATAAAAATCATCAAGTTTAATAAAAGTGGAACCACTATAAATCTCAATCACTCAAATAGAATATTCCCCCACTAAATTCTATTTTTTCTTACTTAAAATGGAAAGTGGACAATTATTTTGAGACATTCTAAAAAGGAAATGTGGACAATATTTCGAGACGGAGAGAATGCTAGTATTGGACTCTATTTAGTCAAGCTTAAACGTGAAATCTCTTGTGACGACATTAAAAATGCTGGCCATTAACCACTTTGATGATAATTAACACGGGACTTTAGTATTGGGAATTGCTACAACAACATACAAACTCCCACACAAAACCCCCACTCGTTGACGTGTCAGCAGGTGGTATTAAACCAACCACCCGCTGACACGTCAGCGAGTAAGGGTTTTGTGTGGGGATTTTATGTGGATGTAGTATACCCCTTTAGTATTTGTCAATTTCAACAAGTGAATAGGATTGTTTTTGCATTCTTGCTAGCATTATTTGAAATGACAATTGATGTTTCGCTCTTAAAACTAGTGTCATGGTTGACAAAATAGTGTAGCAATTCATCTAAGACGAACATGAATGATTCTAAATGTTTGGTTTGAAGTTTTGGTAGATTTTATTGAAGTGATAAATTTATGATTATGGACTGTTAGAGTTGAATTACATATATTTCATAGATTTAATGAATCAATCTTAATCATCTATTTCTCATCAAAATTAATAAAAAACCATGTTCCCCTTTTTTAAAAAATAAAATATCTTATAAACCGTAAATTGTTAAGAGACGAATAATACACCATCGCGAAACATTTTTTTTAGTCGGGCATTTCAATATACTTTCGACATTTTTTTTTTTTTTTTTTTTTTTTTTTTTTTTTTTTTTTTTTTTTGGGTGTTAAAATTGCGTCTTGAAAAATCACATGTGATTTGTATGTTAGGAATCACATGTGATTGCATAAAATCACATTTGATTTAAAAATAGCAAATCACATGTGATTTCTCTAGATGTTTATTTCAATACTTACAAAAAAATGTCGAAAAAAAAGTTTCTCGAAATTATATAGAAATGCCCCTCTATAGATAGATGATTTAATTTTCGCCGTGATGCTATGATTCTTTTCGCGTAACGATTAACAGTTTACGAGAAATTTAATTTTTAAAAAAAAGGCGAAAGTTTATTTATTATTTTTGTTTTGATATAAAAAAAAATAAATAAATAAATATAAAATAAAAAGCATGGTCATAATTGATTCATTGGATCTTTAAAGAATATTTGATTTACATTGAACTTTTCTCCGAATTGTTATTACTGGTAACTTGTTTTTATGCGTTTTATCGGGTGATAGCTCCATGCTAGTTACCTGTATGTAGATAGGATTGGGGGTGGTTCCTCTTTCGATACTCAGGTTTTCATGGTCGTAAATCATATGATTGTTTTAGTTTTGGTGTTATTTTGATCAAAATTAGCCTTTAATGTCATTGAAATTTTGTACTATATAATAACTACTTTATAAAAAAGATATTATAGTTCACACATGCTTTTTTTCATATTATCTTTTTAATTGTCACCTCATTTTCCTAGAGATAAAGTAAAATTATAAAAACACTATGTGTCAATGTTGTTATGTTTGTCAATTTATATTATATACAAAGGAAAAATCAGGAAATAAAATGAGAAATAGTGAAAACTTAAATTAATAAAGAAAATAGTAAAAACTTAAACTAATAAAGGAAATGTTAAAACTTAAACTAATTAATTTATGGGTTTTGGGTTGATTAATTTAACCCGTTTTATATACAAAAATAGGCACATTACATGAGTTAAACAGGTTTGTGGTCGACCTGTTTAACCCATTTAACATGTATAATGAAATATAAATAGTTTTTAATTTAAGTAAAAAATCTTAAACGCGTTGGTGGATCGACCGCTTAATTTATTCATAACCCGAACCTGACCTGTTTAAGAAAGATGTTAGTTGGGTCGACCTAAACCCGACCCGAAATCTATTATACACTTAACTCGAACTTGTTAATTTGCGTGTTTGTTTCAGGTTGAGTTTTGTATCAGGTTAGAAATTGCCACCCCTATCTGCCGCTATAAAATCACGTTGTTATGCATGAGTACTCGTCTAGTCTATACTACATTATAATGCATTTGATACTATTTTATAATTAGAAAGACTTAAAATTCAAACTTTTTATTACTAATTATGGCAATTACACACAATTTATAACTACCCCAATAACCACCCAACAATTTATAACCACCCCAACAACCACTTTCCACCACCCCACCTCCCTCTGCTAATTTTGAAGAATCAGACCCCCACCCATCCACCGCTCCTCAAACAAACCACTATCAACCAACCCAAATTTCGAGTTATGTTCTGTTTAAGTTTTGGAGATTATGTGGTATCCGCCCTACATTGCGCGAGCACCCTTCTAGTTTAGATAAAAGATTTACCATAAACAATACCAATGTTCCCCTCTTTTAACTTGTCTAGTTGTCTTGGCATTTTGCTTCAAAATAAGTTGTCTAGTCATTCTCATCATAATAAATACAAATGTAAGTGTATTATTGCTATTTTGTTTGTGTTTTTTAAAGCATCGACATTCGTTAAGATATCCATTTTCGGACATAAATTCATGAATAAATCACAAAACCGTCTTTTTGGTTTGACCAAACCACAAGGATGGTTTTGCAGTTTACTCTAAATCAAAAGTATTTTCCAATGGTTAATGTATATTCATGTATTTAAACACTATTTTTCGTTAAGACATTCGTCAAGATATGTATTTTCATGTATTTAAACACTATTTTTCGCTCGTCGAAAATCACAAAATCCTCGCCGTTTAACAATCCTAGTTGTATTGCAGTTGCACCACCATAGTCTTCTTCCTTTTGTTTTTTATACTTGTAGTAATTAAAATGATTTAGCTGAGTATCAAACAACCGAGGAATTGTGCCAAAAGACCAAAAGGATAATTCCTTTAGCTTTATTCCAAAGGATAATTCCTTTTTCGCTAATAACATTGATATAATATTCCATTCGATTATGGTTCGATGAGGTTTAATGAAATATACATTTGGTGATTCGGCTTTTGTTTTGACAAATTTAATTTTTGAATAAGCTTACATAGTTTTATGTAGTATTATTTGATCAAGATCCTCTCGCATTTATATGAACATAATAAGTCATGTTAAAGAATAAATACAAAGATAGACAAACGGAAAGGTCCTAACGAAAGTTAAGACCCGTTTTTTGTTTACTCTCATGATTTTAGCTAGCATGATTTATCATATTCAATCACACTAGAATATGTACTTTTCATTTTATTTATCGTTTATGCTTTTTTATTTACTAATAAAATCGATGCTAGATTTCGTATGTTACATGTTTTAACGTGTTCATTGATTTTTTTAACATAGAAAAAAATTATCATGTAAAAAACAAGGGTTAATGAAAGCTTTCATTTGTTAAACGTTTTATTTGTTCATATAATTTTATACAATATAAAACGACGTTATCGTCTTTAAGTTTCAGGGAACATGAATACGTATGACAAAAGAACACGGTTTTGTTTTCTACAAATTAAAAAAAGAAAGATGAGCAAGTGCTTTTGGTAACACGTTTTTACTTTCTAATATTAAACTCTTTTATGTTGTTTTCAACTAATAATATTAACTAAAGACTAGACATAAAAACCTAGAGCAATTTAAAATACTATCTCCATCTTAAAATTATTGTTCCCTATTGATTTTTTCGGTCTTTCTTTCTCAACTTTGACTATAAATATTTTTGTTTGTGTTATACAATTTTTGATAAGAATTATACCAAATGAAAATACATTTAAAACTCAATCCGTTCATATATTTTGTATCAAGTATTATGTAATATAAACAAAATACTTAAAGTCAAAGTTGGAAAGTAAAGATCGAAAAAGTTGATCAATAGGGGACAATAATTTTGAGACGGAGGTAGTAATGTTTTTTCTTCTTTTACGTGTGCCCCGCGTCTCATATATGGCCCCAAGTCCCCAACTGTTACAAAGAAATATATAGAAATGATGGTAAATATAGCAAACCAGTGGTGCGTAGCGGCGTGATAAAAAAAAATTAATAAAAAATATGTATTCGTTTTCTTAAATTTCAATTAACCTACAAATAATTATTTGTTAAAATCTTTACTGTGGGTTATATTAGGTGCGAAAACATTCATTTATAGCTACAAAATAAGATTCTCATACAAAATAATGTATAACGAACAAACAAAAATCATAACCAATTAAATATATTAGATGATAAATATCAAAGATAATTATATGTATAATAATATTAGCAATATCGTATGTATTTTAGTTCAATTCCTAAAATACATATATCTTCATTATTTTATTTCAAATATTTTTATAACAATAAGCAGTTGCAGTAAGCAGTAGCTCACTACTACAAAACATGCCTTTTAGACCTCCTCTTTAAGACCCTTTTCAAAAAATACAGGTCTATTTAAGCAATTAGGCCCGCCAAAACGTTTATAGACAGGAGTAAATGGTTAACACCGGTCTATATATGAAAAAATAATTTAGAACGGGTAGTATCAAATGAACGGGTCTTGATGACTTAGCCTAATAGATCAAACTTCTAACACAAATGGAGCAACTGATTTGGGAATACTTTCACACTTTGTATATATTGTTCACAGTTTTGTATGAACTTTCCAATGAATTTATGGCCACGTATGGGCTGCTTGGAATTCCTTACTGAAACTTTTGTAAAGAGAGCTGTTTAGAATGGCTTACTGATTTTTTTATTTTTTTTTTTAGATGTGTCATAGTTTTCGTAGATTACTCGAATCATTACTTGTAAAAAGTTTAGTATCAACGTTTCGTAAGAAAGCGTTATGTTTTGTGTGGTGTGGTAAGAAGACTTAGACTCAAAATACAACTCATACCAAAATGATAATTACTTCAACGTACAACTCACGCCAATAGAGGAAAAGATATCGACATATAACTCACGCCAACGAGGAATAAGCATCGACATACAACTCACGCCAAAGAGGAAACGACATCAACAAGATCATGAAATATTAACAAACTCAAGTTAATTAAAGAAAATCTAGACAATGGCGACAATTAACTATTTAATATAAAATAGGTCAATCGGTTAGTTTCGGTATTTACCCCATAATCCCAAATAGTTTAGAATAGTTCAATAAGTTTTACAAGAAAATCACAAGTAAATAATTCAAGTATGAAAAGGTTTTTAAGGATTAATAAAACTATTCATTTTAAATTCTTTGTCGGGTTTTATAAAAGAAGTCTTAAAAAGATTTAGAAATAAAATGTAAGTTTGGAAATAAAAATGTAAGTTTAGAAAATTATAAATTTCGGCATGACGCGTCCATTTATATAACCTTTCCAAGTCTATAGACTTTAAATAACTCAACTCTTCCAAAAACAATATTTCCCGACAATTTAATAGAAAACTAATAGAGTGTTCATTGTTTATTTGACATTATTTACTTATTGTGTATTCGTTGCGAATCAAATATATTAAATTCGTTATGAGTCTAATATATTGTATTCGTTTCAAGTCCAATAAGTCCGTATTGTCCAACGTAACGTCCAATGTCCAATAAATCCAATAGTTGTCCAAATGTAATCAATGTAATATAGTCCAATATATCAAGTACTTTCGAATAGTCCAAGTAAAATCAATATTTGACCCATTATGTATTTTACGATATCCAGTGTCAAGTCCCAAAAGCTTATCCGAAACTTACCAAAAGCAAATATGTTAGCCAATTATATTTTTGACACCAAAATTAATAACTAACACACCTTTTATATTTTAAACAAACACACTCTTATAACTTCTAATCCAAACGCACCTTCATTTTTACTAGTAAGCTAGTTAGCCCAATACAATAAATCAAACACACCCTTAACAGTCAATAATAGACACAATTGAAATCACACCCTTAGTAACATTTCCCAACTCAAATGCGACTTGACAAAATATTATCACCACCTTGGTGTTCACTGTTAAACAAGACCTCAAACACTCTGCTTCTCATGAGGCTTACAAACACCATAACACCTTCATTTTTTATGTACTCAACACAAGCTATCAAGCCAATAAAACCAGACCCGAGACCATAACAAGTAAACAAGTGAACCACATCATCAAATTCGTGACCACATTAATCACTCTTAAACTGACCCATATCCCAAACGGGTTTAACCCGACTCGTACAAATCCTAAACCTGACCCGTGACCAACAAAATCAAATGACCATTCTTAGTTTTTCTTACCACACGAATCTTAGCCAACAACACTTTTAAATTCGTTCTTAAATCCGGTTATTAATCCTTCAATCACAAGACTAATAACATCCATTTATTTCTGTTTTTAAATCCCTTAAACCCACGAAAACATAACACAATATATGAAGTTAAAAGTTTAAGGAATAGAAACGATTGGTTAACCATACCACATGGACAACGAGAAAGAGATGAGAGGAAGGTGATGTCGGCAGCTGGTGGCTCTCGGACTGAAACAAGATTAAACAAAACTTCTTGAGATAAGAAAACACTAGATCTCCAAAGGGATGATGGCGGTTGTACAACGCGGCTGTGGTGATGACCTACGAACCAAACAGACCCAAAACAACTCCTACGTGCCCTATCACCTTCGATCTGTACCCAACTTGGTCAAGAAACAGTGTTGGTGGCGAGATAAGGCGCGTGATCTATGATAAAGGAGGTGATAAAAGAGAGGGTTCATGATTATTTTGATGGTGGGAGTGGCGGTGTTGCGGTGGTGGAAGTGATTGCAGGCGATGGGAGTGATGGTGGTGGCGGCTAGGTGTTTGGGAGGAAGAACACAAACCCTAGAATGATGAAAATGGCTATCTCTCCCTAGGTGTAAACTTATATAACCAACTTTGAAGTTAAAAAAAAAAACAAAATGGAAACTCTTAAAGAATATAGGGGTGGCGGGGTAAAATTAGCACAGGGACCAAAGTTGAAATTTGCGATATCCTCTACGAAATAAGGTTCGAGGCTCATTTAAGCGAGTAAACGGAAGATTTAAATTGCGAGATTAACGCCAATGTTCTCAGAATAATAATTCCGATAAAAATGAATATAAATACCCCTAGTTTCTCACGAATAATACCAAACTCAAAATAAATGATTGTTTCTCCAAAAAGTCATCCGTACTCAAAATAAATGATATTTTCTCCGAATAGAACCAGGGAGAAATTTTGCGGGTTGTCACATAATGAACCCATCTTAGTCATCTATTTCTCATCAAAATTAATAAAAAACCATGTTCCCTTTTTTAAAAAATAAAATATCTTACAAACCGTAAATTGTTAAGAGACGAATAATACACCATCGCGAAACATTTTTTTTATTCGGGCATTTCAATATACTTTCGACAAATTTTTTTTTGTGAGTTTTGTTTTGGTGTTAAAATTGCGTCTTGAAAAATCACATGTGATTTGTATGTTAGGAATCATATGTGATTGCATAAAATCACATTTGATTTAAAAATAGCAAATCATATGTGATTTAAAATAGCAAATCACATGTGATTTCTCTATATGTTTCTTTCAATACTTACAAAAAAATGTCGAAAAAAAAGTTTCTCGAAATTATATAGAAATGCCCCTCTATAGATAGATGATTTAATTTTCGCCGTGCTGCTATGATTCTTTTCACATAACGATTAACGGTTTACGAGAAATTTAATTTAAAAAAAAACGAAAGTTTATTTATTATTTTTGTTTTAATAAAAAAAAATGAATGGTCATAAATGATTCATTGGATCTTTAAAGAATATTTGATTTAGGGTTATTATACACAAAAGTTACTAAAGTTTGCCAAAAAGTGCGATTTGATTAGTATTGTTTTTTTGGTTACAAAGAGGTAACTTAAGTAAACGGGTTTGTCATTTGGGTTACTCAAAGATTAAAAATGTTACATAAATGTTACTGCGAGGGTGGGCAACCGGCTGATTACCGGTTCCCCTTGTCCACGTCAGCACCATAGTTTAAAATGTTACAAGGAAGTTACTATANTTTTTATTATTATTTTTTTTATTTTTACAGTTTTCTCCTTCGCATATATTTGTATATTTTCGTACATTTCTATCTGTTTTTATACGTTTATGTACGTTTTTCTCTTTTGTCGTACTTTCTTTACGTTGTTTTACGTTTATGTACGTTTTTCTCTCTTGTCGTACGTTTTTCTCCAGTTTCGTACGTTTTTGTCTATTTTTGTACGTTTTCATCTTTTTTTCATATATTTTCATACGTTTTCATAGGTTTTCATAATTTTTTTTATTACATTTGTGTGCGCATTTATACGCTTGTGTACGTTTCATATGTCTTTTTACGTTTTCATACTAGTTTTACGTTTTTCTACACCTTTGTATGTTTTATACGTTTGTATGTTTTATACTTGTTATGTTTTATACGTATGTAAAAATGTGTATAAAAAGTGTATAAAAATATGTGAAAACGTGTAAAAACAAACAAAAACGTATGAAAATGGAAAAAACGTAAGAAAAACAGAAAAAACGTCTGAAAATGAAAAAAGGTAAGAACAGCAGATAAAAACGTAAGAAAAACATACGAAAACGTAATAAACTAGGTGAAAGGTATAAAAACGGACAAAAATATATAAAAGCGGAAAAAACGTAAGAAAAACGGTTGAAAGTATAAGAAAATGGGCGAAAACGTATAAAAACGAACGAAAACATATGAAAACGGAAAACCCGTAAAAAAAGGGTCAAAAAACGTAAGAAAAACGGACAAAAATGTATGAAAACCAAATTTTGAGTTAAGTATAAACGGTCGTTAGGATAAAGGACTAACAGTGCAAATGTTTGTTGCAAACTGCCGTTAGCTAACGGAAAAAACTAACAATTGTTAGTCTGAGGGACCATTTTTGAAATTAACGAGAAAAAAACCTGTAGTAGAAGGTTAAAATATACAGAGTAACTTATATAACCGGTGACCAAACTTGAGTAACCTCTTTGTACCTAAAAAAACTTTAGTAACCAACTCGCACTTTTTGACAAACTTTAGTAACTTTTGTGTCTAATAACCCTTTGATTTACATTGAACTTTTCTCCGAATTGTTATTACTAGTAACTTGTTTTTATGCGTTTTATCGGGTGATAGCTCCATGCTAGTTACCTGTATATAGATATGGATCGTGGGTGGTTCCTCTTTCGATACTCAGGTTTTCATGGTCGTAAATCATACGATTGTTTTAGTTTCGGTGTTATTTTGATCAAAATTAGCCTTTAATGTCATTGAAATTATATATATATACTAAAACCCAAAATTTGGGCTGTTGAAAGTAGATGTATTACAATGGTAATTACGGGATTATTAAGGTAGCAACATGTGGCTGAGAGTGAAGGAGTACAAAAGCTGGTACTACATGGTACAAATGTTGCACAATCTCATTGGCTCAAGTACAACGGGGTACTGTTACCCCGTCCCGTAAGTCCACTGTTTGAAACACTGTTCATTTCTTGATTTCCCGTTTGGAGCAGTATTTATCCCCGTAATGTACCTGTAATGATACTCTGCTCCAACCTTTTTCCTTCTTTTTCTGGATATATACCCATTAACTTCTCCTATAATCTAGACCATTCTATCATTCATCGCCAGAAAAACACACAAACACACACCAAACCAAAACACTCACCTCTCACTACCCTGATCAAAGGCAAGGTTGATGATCAAAACTCACTTCTGTAAATCTGCTGCTTTGATGTAAGTAAATCTAATTTTTTTTATTCCTTTAAGGTTTTAATGAATTGGGGTTTAATTGTTTGTGATTAAAAATGAATTGGGGCTTAATTATTTGACATTAGCTTAACAGCCTTTCAAGATTTATATAAAAGATTGAAACTTTTTAATTTGTTGCTTTTGATTTTGTATGTGTGAAGAGAGCCACCGAGTCATATATCTTCAGCAAAGTCGCAGAAAAAAAAACAATAAGTTTTGCAAGCCTGTATCTGCCGCTTTGATGTAAGTAAAGCATATTTTTTTATTAAAATAAATATATTGGGTTTTGATCGTTTGATGATTAAAAGTGAATTAGCCCTTAATTATTTTACATTAAATTAACACCCTTTCAAGATTTTATATAAAAGGTTGAAACTTTTTGATTTGTGGGGTTATGATTTTGCATGTGTGAATTTCAGAATTCCTACAAGATCTGTCTCTTCAGTTTTTGGATGTTGTTGGTGGTTGAAGAGTTAGAGTGGAAAGGGGTTGAACCGGTAAACCGGAAAGACAAAAGAAAAAGAAGCAAGTGAATGAACTTGAATGCATCGTAAGGCTTAAACAGGATGAAGCCAAGATCTTTGGTGCCTCCAATTGGTGGACATGGACGGGAAACGATTTGCCTGGCAGGTGTGCTTTTGTTGGTTGCTATTATGTTTCTTCTTAATTTAATGATGTGCTTATTTAGAATTTTGATTTTTGATTTGTGGCATAGGATTATGTGCCTGCGGTATTTGATAACTTTAGTGCTAATGTCGTCGCTGGATTAAATATTGTTAACCTCGGCCTTTGGGATACTGCTGGTAAGTTTGCTTCTCTTCGAAACTTAATGAAACACGACTCCAATGACTTTCTATTTATTCATTAGAACTGTTTATATGATTATTTTGCTAACCACTTGCAACTAAAATAAGTAGTTGCAACCGTTGTCTCAAGCAAGTGGTGGTTGATTGGAGCTGTTTGGGTAAGTTTATTTTAAGCACGGAGTAGCTTCTTTTAGGCGTTTGGATTTGGTTATTTTGTGCAGGTTCGAGCTTTCAATTTTCAAGATTTAGGTAAATGTCAAAGGAGATAAAAATTACGGCTGGCCTTTTTCCAAACTTGAATTAAAGGCACCACAGTAAAGTTGGATCTTTGAAAAACGCAGTCATGAATGTAGGTATCTGCACTTTCAAATAACCTGCTTATTGAAGAGTTTTTTAGTGGGTGTTTTTTTGGGTGAACTTAATGATGTTTTGTGAGTTTTGCAGGCTGACAAAAGGGGAGTTAAGAGGAGGTGCTAAGGTTGTTCTGATTGTGCTTGATCAGTTTACTGTTTTGTGAATTTTTAAGCTGGTATTCAAGTTGGTTATGATTTTTTAATATGTGTATGAAAGTGTTTGATTGGATGACAAGCTCAGGTCCTGTGGCGTCAACTGGATTGCGTTGGGAATGTTACTTTTCATAAGGTTCATGTTTATGGTTGCTATTTGTAACCTTTTTTTTTAATGCATTGCTCACCTGTTTAGCATTTTCAGTTTGTTGCGCACTCAAATATAACTGATTTCAATCATTGTTTAATTGGTCGCAGACAGAAATGCAGATACATCTTGCAAAATACCAGCAAACTACTACTACAAGGTAAATTCACAATTATTAGCGGCAACATTAATCTATTGGCTCCAACAAAAATTGCTTATCTGAGTCTATAATGTACGCGAACGGGTCCAATTTTAACAAATATGGTCCCACATGTTAAAGCTCAAAAGAAGGGTGGGTTGGCCAATGGTTTAGAATGGGTAAATTTTGGTAATCTATTTCATTACTACTGTAATATATTTTGAATTAAAATTAATTGGTTGAAGTGACCACCTCTACATATGTAAAACTAATAGATTAGGATGTTAGTGGTATGTTGCTTCTTTAAATATAGGTATTTCAGTATTTAATGTTTAAGTGTGGTTGTCATTTTTGCAGGTAGAAAAGAGGAAAATAGTTGCGTCGGCTTTTGGTGATAAACCAAGAACCTGTACTATTTACTCACACAGATTAAGTTCAAAACTAAGAAGATCGCAGGGACCAAATAAGATGGTCATGGCTTCATTCAACAATCCTACATTTGTAAAATTTGTTAATATTAGTTAAAAGTAGTAAGTTATGATTGTATTTGAATTATGATGTAATTGTTGGGTCAATATATATGTACCACATTCGATTCAACACACCATTCCCGCAGCAACGCGCGGGCTCTCCCGCTCGTTTTGTACTATATAATAACTACTTTATAAAAAAGATATTATAGTTCACACATGCTTTTTTTCATATTATCTTTTTAATTGTCACCTCATTTTCCTAGAAATAAAGTAAAATTATAAAAACACTATGTGTCAATGTTGTTATGTTTGTCAATTTATATTATATACAAAGAAAAAATCAGGAAATAAAATGAGAAATAGTGAAAACTTAAATTAATAAAGAAAATAGTAAAATCTTAAACTAATAAAGGAAATGTTAAAATTTAAACTAATTAATTTATGGGTTTTGGGTTGATTAATTTAACCTGTTTTATATACAAAAATAGGCATATTATATGAGTTAAACAGGTTTGCGGTCGACCTGTTTAACCCATTTAACTTGTATATAAAATATAAATAGTTTTTAATTTAAGTAAAAAATCTTAAACGGGTTGGGGGATCGACCGCTCAATTTATTCATAACCCGAACCTGACCTGTTTAAGAAAGATGTTAGTTGGGTCGACCTAAACCCGACCCAAAATCTATTATACACTTAACTCGAACTTGTTAATTTGCGTGTCAGTTTCAGGTCGGGTTTCGTATCGGGTTAGAAATTGGCACCCCTATCTGCCGCTATAAAATCACGTTGTTATGCACGAGTACTCGTCTAGTCTATACTACATTATAATGCATTTGGGACTATTTTATAATTAGAAAGGCTAATTTTTTGAAGAATCAGACCCCCACCCATCCACCGCTCCTCAAACAAACCACTATCAACCAACCCAAATTTCGAGTTATGTTCTGTTTAAGTTTTGGAGACTATGTGGTATCCGCCCTACATTGCGCGAGCACCCTTCTAGTTTAGATAAAAGATTTACCATAAACAATACCGATGTTCCCCTCTTTTACTTGTCTAGTTGTCTTGGCATTTTGCTTCAAAATAAGTTGTCTAGTCATTCTCATCATAATAAATACAAATGTAAGTGTATTATTGCTATTTTGTTTGTGTTTTTTAAAACATCGACATTCGTTAAGATATCCATTTTCGGACATAAATTCATGAATAAATCACAAAACCGTCTTTTTGGTTTGACCAAACCACAAGGATGGTTTTGCAGTTTACTCTAAATCAAAAGTATTTTCCAATGGTTAATGTATATTTATACACTATTTTTGTTCATCGAAAATTCACAGAATCGTCGGCATTTAACAATCCTAGTTGTATTGCAGTTGCACCACCATAGTCTTCTTCCTTTTGTTTTTTATACTTGTAGTAATTAAAATGATTTAGCTGAGTATCAAACAACCGAGGAATTGTGCCAAAAGACCAAAAGGATAATTCCTTTAGCTTTATTCCAAAGGATAATTCCTTTTTCGCTAATAACATTGATATAATATTCCATTCGATTATGGTTCGATGAGGTTTAATGAAATATACATTTGGTGATTGAGTTGAGTTATTTAAAAAATCAACCATTCCTCACATACCAAGGGACTCATCCCCACCATCCATCTAAAAAGAAATCAATGGTTGAGATTAAAAGCATTTAATATTTCACCCTTTTTTTATAATTTAAATATATCTTAAACCGTTAATCGTTAAGCAAAAATAAATACACCATCGCGACGAGCATTTAATTATCTTTCTATAGACGGGCACTTTGATATACTTTCGACAAAAAAATTTTTTTTCGTTTTTTTCACGTTTTTTTTTGTGGCCGAGAAAATCATATATGATGTATCATATATGATATTACATATCATATATGATATATCATATGTGATATGATATATCATATGTGATATGATATGTTATCATATATGATAAATATGATATTACATATCATATATGATATATCATATCATATATGATATATCATATATGATAATATATCATATATGATATGTAATATCATATATGATATATCATATATGATTTTCTCGGCCACGAAAAAAAACGTGAAAAAAACGAAAAAAAAATTTTTGTCGAAAATATATCAAAGTGCCTATCTATAGAAAGATAATTAAATGCTCGTCGTAACGGTATATTTTTTTTTCGCTTAACGATTAACGGTTTGAAAGATATTAATATTTGAAAAAAAAGGATGAAAGTGGGTTTTTTAAATTGATGAGATTAATCCCATCCATTAGATCAAATAAAGATGGATGAAAGATGGATGGTGGAGATTAGTCCCTTGGTATGTAAAAAAAGTTTGGTCCTCAAATGATCTTATATCTTTGGTGATTCGGCTTTTGTTTTGACAAATTTAATTTTTGAATAAGCTTACATAGTTTTATGTAGTATTATTTGATCAAGATCCTCTCGCATTTATATGAACATAATAAGTCATGTTAAAGAATAAATACAAAGATAGACAAACGGAAAGGTCCTAACGAAAGTTAAGACCCGTTTTTTGTTTACTCTCATGATTTTAGCTAGCATGATTTATCATATTCAATCACACTAGAATATGTACTTTTCATTTTATTTATCGTTTATGCTTTTTTATTTACTAATAAAATCGATGCTAGATTTTGTATGTTACATGTTTTACGTGTTCATTGATTTTTTTAACATAGAAAAAAATTATCATGACAAAAACAAGGGTTAATGAAAGCTTTCATTTGTTAAACGTTTTATTTGTTCATATAATTTTATACAATATAAAACGACGTTATCGTCTTTAAGTTTCAGGGAACATGAATACGTTTGACAAAAGAACACGGTTTTGTTTTCTACAAATTAAAAAAAGAAAGATGAGCAAGTGCTTTTGGTAACACGTTTTTACTTTCTAATATTAAACTCTTTTATGTTGTTTTCAACTAATAATATTAACTAAAGACTAGACATAAAAACCTAGAGCAATTTAAAATACTTTTTTCTTCTTTTACGTGTGCCCCGCGTCTCATATATGGCCCCAAGTCCCCAACTGTTACAAAGAAATATATAGAAATGATGGTTAATATAGCAAACCAGTGGTGCGTAGCGGCGTGATAAAAAAAATTAATAAAAAATATGTATTCGTTTTCTTAAATTTCAATTAACCTACAAATAATTATTTGTTAAAATCTTTACTGTGGGTTATATTAGGTGCGAAAACATTCATTTATAGCTACAAAATAAGATTCTCATACAAAATAATGTATAACGAACAAACAAAAATCATAACCAATTAAATATATTAGATGATAAATATCAAAGATAATTATATGTATAATAATATTAGCAATATCGTATGTATTTTAGTTCAATTTCTAAAATACATATATCTTCATTATTTTATTTGAAATATTTTCATAACAATAAGCAGTTGCAGTAAGCAGTAGCTGTTTGTTTAAAAACGTGTTTGGTAACGTAGCTGTAAGTAAATTATAAAGCGTAAAAACAAACAAATGCCTTTCAAAAAAAATAAATAAATAAATAAATAAATAAATAAATAAAAAATGCTTACCACTTGTTGCTTGCCGCTTCTTCAAGAATCATTTAAGATTGGAGCAGTTGGCCATGTTTCAAACGCTTGTTGAGGTGTTACCAAACAATCATAAGTTGGTTGGTAATTTGAAATTATTGATATTAACTGTAAGGTGATAGTTGGACTATGTTTAGCCAGATACAAATCAAAACAATGTTCATTGTGATTTTTAACATAGATTATACTGAAGTTAAATTTAATTTAACTAACATATTTTACTTTGAGCTAAAGCAATAGAAGAGCAAAGTTGAATTTGGCCATAATCACCATGTATTAACAAATACAGCTTTTTAGTGTGTCTTCCATTAGAAAATGCACCTTTGTGTTGTCAATATAAAACTAGAAATTAAAATACATAAGAAAGAAATGAAAAGTAACTTTCTGAGATAATCAACTATTACATTAAAAATTGTCCTATGATAAAGGATATAGGATTCACCATGATCAGCATATGTATGACATTTCCACTTTGCTATGTTTGTTAATTGTTATAGTCTATGATTTATGGTATATATAATGTGATATGCTGATATGATAATTTAAGCACGTATAGCCGTCCTTTAACATTTCTGATTCATAGCTAGGTTGGACACTCTCTCCAACTTCAGAATGAGGAATGCACATAAGCAACCGCTGGTTATCAGTATATGTTTGTGCCGGGAATGTGGTGAAAGGGTAAAACAAATTGAATTGTTAAGATGAGAATGGATTATACATGCTTAGCAGATCAAAACTCGTCCAAATTACATATCTGATATACCAAATTTGGATCATGTATGAATCATTAGTATTCTCTTTTTATTGTCTGGAAAAAAAAGGTGCTGCAAGTTAATTCAACTTGTCACTATTTTATTAGCGGTATCTCTAATGATTGGGTAATCATAGTGGTTTTAGGCTCAAAATGAATGCTTAGTAGTCATATTTGCACCAGAACCAAAAAGTTTGGATTATAAATCTTGTGTAGTATATGATCCATGGATTTGGGATGCATTATTCAGAAAGGGTTTCAATTTGTTTCTTATAATAATCTACAAAAGTTGATGTCTTAAGACAAAGAATGTGGATTTATATTATCCAACTTTTTGGTTATCCAAATCAAAAATGATTAAGGCAAGCTAATAATGGACTGGAAAAAGTTTTAAGTATAACAAAAGAAATGAAAAAGGATATTAATAAAGCTATTTAGAACAAGATCATACTGACTAAGCAAGTCATCATAAAAACGATTGGTTTTACGTCTTTACATAAATCCGTGTATCGCTATGGTGTACGGGCTTTGCAACTCAAACTTTTCGATCACTATAGGAACTAAGGAAGCAGCACGTACCCAAAACACAACCTGGACAGCAGTTTGTAACTATTGCTGTTGTCTCTCTAAAACTAATGCAGGAGTAATGCTATAACCGTTATTCGTCTATTAGCAAGGTTACTACAAATATGAACCTTCAAAACAACTATTAAGGATGTAAAACAAAGCAACTCCATTGTTAACGATGACCAACTATTAGTGTTTTGTTTATTGACTGATTCACGTGAATACTGGATGCAGTTCCTAAAACACACTATACTACAAGCATATTTGATTAACTCGTGTACGTTGTATACCAAATAGGTGTGTACAGCTTGTGCTACAAAAATAATGGTTAGTTTACAACAAAAAAATAGCCTACATTGTTTCAAAAATGTTTCTAACTGACCTCAAAATTATGTAAGATCCACCTCTATTGGTTCTCGAGTTCTTTAGGTTCCAGTGTGTTTAAATCCGAATTCTCTTCTTCACTTGCCTCCAAATCACGAGCATTTGGAACATATCCGAACAACTTCATTACTTTAAATAAATTTCTCAAGTCGAATAAATTTCCTTCTTTTTAGCTTGCCGTTTATCTTTCACCATAAAAACATGAAATTTACCCTGAATTTCAATCCAACTACAACCCCGTTGTTTACAAAGGCCTAGCTGCTTCATAGCCTTTCAAACTCGTTTAACATCTCCCCAACTCCCCTGTTCGGCATACATATTTGAAAGGAATACATATGGACCAGAATTGTCGCCGTCTATTTCTATGAGCTTTTCCGCCACATACTTTCCTAACTCAATGTTACCATGTACTTTGAGTCAACTAAGTTCTTGGCTTCATCAAGACACAGCCATATCGACCAAGAAGATCAACAATACATGCGTAATGATCTGACAATGGTTCTACTCCATATTGTTTACTCATTGAATAGAAATAATTAACGGCGACCCTCATCAACTAAACCCTCATGGCTACAAGCTTGCACAAAGTAAACCGATCATTGTTACATGAATGGTTTTTCACCGGATGCCAACATCTCTTTAAACATATCAATTATATTGTACGTCTCAACCCTATAACCGTTTTGAGCAAACCCGACTATGCATGATTGCATTCCATGATACACAATCTTTATGAACCATCTTTTCAAACACTTGTTTTCTGTCTTCTACAGATCCACACTTTCAGGCCCACGTTCAAATTTATACCCGTGTTTTACGACATGTGTATGAGCTTGATGTCATAACCTCAAATCTGACAAGGTCGCACATGCACTGATCACACTAGCTAAAGTAAAACCTCATCTGGCTCAATCCCGACATCCATCATCTTTTTAAAGTTTAAACACACCTACAGCTTCACTAGGCGGACCATTTTGCTCATAACACGTGATCAAACTATTCCACGTCACCACATTCCTACACCTCATCCCATCTAAAACCTTCTGCGCACACCTCACATTCCCACATTTCGTGTACATATCAGTAAGAGCACTGCCCACATAAACATCTCCTTCATACGGACTCTTCACAACCGATCCATGCACCTGCACACCTATCCTCACATCTCTCAAACCCGAACATGATTTAAGCACACTCCCATACTAATACTCATTAAGGACAAACCCCTCACCATGCATGCATACGTACAAAAAAACTCAACCAAGTCCTCAAACCTATCTTATCGCCCAAAACCCGACACCATACTATCCCACGAACACTGATCAGTCATACCCATTTTCCCAAAAACCTTTCTCGGCTCATCTAACTGACCCACATTCATTAAAGTTGCTAAAACTGCGTTCCATTGTCGAACAATACGTTTGTATGCATTATTAATGAGGCCAGATTGGTGTATGTATCAGTGAGTCTGTTTAAATTGAATATTTGTGAAGAGAAATTGGATTTGATGATATGGGCATGGATGATTTGGGTGTGTTTGGATGGTGAGTTTGAGTTTAAGGCTTGGTTTAAAAGTGTTGCTAATGGACAATTAATGGTGTTGAGTTGATGTAATTTTGTTTTCTTGTCTGACCAAAAGATTTCATGTCAAAACAGTTTTTTTAAAGAATGAAGGAAAATTAAGTTTATGTTTATTAAAAATTATTCACTAGATGAGACATCGTGGACTTGAACTAGAGACTTCGCATGTGACGTAAATCACCAATGCACCATCAGTTAGTAACTAAATTCTAAATATAATTAAGTACAATCAGTTAATTAGTAAATACAACAATTTGAAATGATATATTAGGGAGTATATATATAAGTCTAACAACAAGCTAGGACCGAAACCATTGTGCAGATGCATCACATAGTAGTATAGTACAAATACAGATATCACAATGACTTGTATGAAATATCTCAAATGATCAACCTTAGGCTTAATATTTTGAAGATCGAAAATTATGCATCCGGCAACAATTACATTTTATTTAGTGACTTGATCGTATTCCCTCCAACTCCGTTGCAACTTCTTTCATAGTTGGCCTCATGTTTCCATTCAAATTTAAGCATCTTTTTGCAAGCTTAGCAACTGCTAACAGTTGCTCTTTTGGTCCATCTAACACTCGATTATCAACGTTTTCCAAAAGAAGCCCTTCATCAGTTGACAAAATCAAAGTTGCCAAGCTTCTCGATTCCCCTGGTCCTATGGAATATATCGGCTTTTTCCCTGTCAAAAGCTCGACGAGAACAATCCCAAAGCTATAAACATCGCTTTTTTCAGTGAATTGGTTGGATTGAAAGTACTCGGGATCTAAGTACCCAAAGGTACCCTTGACTAATGTGCTTAAGTGAGTTTGATCCCCTAATACGGACTTGGATATTCCAAAATCTGACAGCTTTGCTCTAAATTTTTCATCCAAAAGTATGTTGGAAGATTTAATGTCTCGATGATATATAGGAACAGAAGTTGCATAGTGCATATAAGCAAGAGCCCCTGCTACCTCTGTAGCAATTTGTAGCCGTATACTCCAAAAAGTAGGAAACTCATAATTCTCGTCATGTATGAATTGGCACAGATCTCCATTTGACACAAATTCATAAACGAGAATTGGAACTTCTGTTTCTAAACAACATCCAAGCAACTTCACCACATTTCTGTGGCTAATTTGGGAGAGTAAAAATACCTCGTTGATAAATGATTCGATTTGGCTTTCATCTACCAACATGGATTTCTTTACTGCTACTATTTTTCCATCGGGTAACATTCCTTTGTACACTGTTCCTTGGCCTCCTCGACCCAATATTCTATTTCCATTGTATTGGTCGGTTGCTTTTTCTAGTTCTATTGCACTAAACATTCTTGTTGTCTGAGTTGCATGTTCACCACTTGATATTTGTTGCTGTAACAACAAACCACCATTTCTTTTGAAGAATATCTCTTTACGTCTCTTATCCTCCCTCTTTTGGATTAGTTTGTACACACCAATAGATAAAGCTAGTATCCCTATGCCCAATACAACGCCAGCTGCACAAACACATGTTTTATATTTGCATCATATATAGAATATAGAACATAGGAAACTTAAACAATCTGTACGTGCTTTTGTTTTTAAGTTCAAGTAAAAGGTAATATAAGTTTACTAACTGTATTTAGGAACAAAATGCTGAAAAAATCATGGTGGAAAAGATTAATTGTGAGCTTAAACATGTTTACCAAAAGTTATGCTAGATGTGAGCAAACTATAGATACTAGTTTTACTACTTTTAAGCCATGCATGAGAGACCATCACCCACGATCACATGATACCATGACACCCACCTAACTAAACATGCATAGTCTTAATTGTAGAAAGAGAGTAGCATGTAAAGTCGAAAAAACACAAAATACTTTGTAAACCAAAATGGTATCTACATTTTTATCAAAATAATAATAATAATAATAATACTAAATAAATAAAATTGTATCTACTTTTTTTTATTTATTTTTTATTTTTTATTTTTTGAAAAGCAAAGAAGAATTTTATCCTATAAACAAGTATTGTAGGTTGAATAAAAAACCAACAGAAGAGAAATTCTTCCAATTTATCGTGCTATCCTTTTATTTAATTCACATTTATCTTTCTTTAATCATTTTTTGCTAAGTATTCATTCAATATATATGTGATTGAAAGGCAGAACGGGTTATGGGTCACACATGCATTAATCAAAAAATTACCTGAAATAAATATGATTTTCATAAACTTTGAATTTCCAGCAACAGGACGTCTGCAACCATTTGGAATCTTGCCATCACCAGAATACCCATCCTTACATTTGCATGTATAATTCCCGGGAGTATTAATACAAGTTCCATTGCATGGAAAATCCTCCTTTCGATCACACTCATTGATATCTAGCAAAAAAAAAAAAAAAAGGAAAACAACCTTTGATCGGCTAATCTTCAACATAACAAAACTAGGGAATCATTATGTATGACATATCATAAAGAGCTAAATACGTAATTTATGACACTAAATTTCACTACAAAGAGTCAAAGAGTATTATTTTTGATAGACATATTAGTGCCACACAGAACGTGTCACTACATGTAACTTTTTTATTAGAAAAAGGTGGTAAATTTAAGTAATTATTCTCACAATCGTTGATGTCTGAAAAGAAAAAGGGAAATCAAATAGGCGGGATAAAACAGAACAAATGCAAATACTTTTAAGAGTTTTGGGACAAGTACACTTTGAGTTTCATATTAAAGTAATCTAGATTGCCTTTAACAAGTCAACTTTTAATATACCAAAAAAGTTACCTAAAATTTTAAGAGCATGTGGTAAGGTAACCACGAGTTAACTCTTAGAGCACTAGGTATCCTTGTGCCGTCCCGCTGGTGTCGTAGGAAAAAGTGCTGCCACATCAGCACATTTTCTCATAACACCAGAATTCACGATAACACCAAAAACCCCTTCCCTCCTATAACATTAGTTTCTGGTGCCGTGTGCACTCTGGACCCCACATACTTTTTTTTATTTAAATAAAACAACATATTTTATTTTATACATTTAAATCAAATTATACTATAATACATTCATTGGGATCTCTTCCCCCCANTAATGGGCATGGATGATTTGGGTGTGTTTGGATGGTGAGTTTGAGTTTAAGGCTTGGTTTAAAAGTGTTGCTAATGGACAATTAATGGTGTTGAGTTGATGTAATTTTGTTTTCTTGTCTGACCAAAAGATTTCATGTCAAAACAGTTTTTTTAAAGAATGAAGGAAAATTAAGTTTATGTTTATTAAAAATTATTCACTAGATGAGACATCGTGGACTTGAACTAGAGACTTCGCATGTGACGTAAATCACCGCACCTATATGGTCCAGCTAGCTAATTAGAAGAGAATAAATAGACTCGTTTTGGGAGCGATTCGTCCTTCCCCAATGCACCATCAGTTAGTAACTAAATTCTAAATATAATTAAGCACAATCAGTTAATTAGTAAATACAACAATTTGAAATAATATATTAGGGAGTATATATATAAGTCTAACAACAAGCTAGGACCGAAACCATTGTGCAGATGCATCACATAGTAGTATAGTACAAATACAGATATCACATTAATGACTTGTATGAAATATCTCAAATGATCAACCTTAGGCTTAATATTTTGAAGATCGAAAATTATGCGTCCGGCAACAATTACATTTTATTTAGTGACTTGATCGTATTCCCTCCAACTCCGTTGCAACTTCTTTCATAGTTGGCCTCATGTTTCCATTCAAATTTAAGCATCTTTTTGCAAGCTTAGCAACTGCTAACAGTTGCTCTTTTGGTCCATCTAACACTCGATTATCAACGTTTTCCAAAAGAAGCCCTTCATCAGTTGACAAAATCAAAGTTGCCAAGCTTCTCGATTCCCCTGGTCCTATGGAATATATCGGCTTTTTCCCTGTCAAAAGCTCAACGAGAACAATCCCAAAGCTATAAACATCGCTTTTTTCAGTGAATTGGTTGGATTGAAAGTACTCGGGATCTAAGTACCCAAATGTACCCTTGACTAATGTGCTTAAGTGAGTTTGATCCCCTAATACGGACTTGGATATTCCAAAATCTGACAGCTTTGCTCTAAATTTTTCATCCAAAAGTATGTTGGAAGATTTAATGTCTCGATGATATATAGGAACAGAAGTTGCATAGTGCATATAAGCAAGAGCCCCTGCTACCTCTGTAGCAATTTGTAGTCGTATACTCCAAAAAGTAGGAAACTCATAATTCTCGTCATGTATGAATTGACACAGATCTCCATTTGACACAAACTCATAAACGAGAATTGGAACTTCTGTTTCTAAACAACATCCAAGCAACTTCACCACATTTCTGTGGCTAATTTGGGAGAGTAAAAATACCTCGTTGATAAATGATTCGATTTGGCTTTCATCTACCAACATGGATTTCTTTACTGCTACTATTTTTCCATCTGGTAACATTCCTTTGTACACTGTTCCTTGGCCTCCTCGACCTAATATTCTATTTCCATTGTATTGGTCGGTTGCTTTTTCTAGTTCTATTGCAGTAAACATTCTTGTTGTCTGAGTTGCATGTTCACCATTTGATGTTTGTTGCTGTAACAACAAACCACCATTTCTTTTGAAGAATATCTCTTTACGTCTCTTATCCTCCCTCTTTTGGATTAGCTTGTACATACAAATTGTGAAAACGAGTATCCCTATGCCCAAAACAGCTCCTGCACAAACACTTGTTTTAGAACATGCCTAGGTGGATGTTGCTAAGAGGGGTATATATGGGAGTGGGTGATTCGCATAAGTCTTCCCATGTACAGTATAATTCCAATGCTAAAATTAGAAACTTAGAGATTACCTAAAGAGAAGAAGAGAGCTTGGAATGGTTTACGTTGGAAGCAACCTTGAATCATGGGATCCCCAGAATACCCTTTTTTACATTTGCATATATAATTCCCCTGTGTATTATAACACGATCCATGGCATGGATATTTCTCTGGATCCTTACACTCATCGATATCTGGAAATGAAGGACATATCAACAAGCAATTAACACAAGTAGACAAATCAGAGTTTTCATTATGTAAAGTACGTATTAAATCCATGAGAAAGTTAAAGTCCCAACCAAGAGCTTGTGGATTCAAGTCCTGTCATGGACATTCATGTGAGATTGTACATAGGTATTAAATCACGATTGATGGCCGAGTAAGAAAGTAGGCTTAAATATGGTCAAAGTGGATTTTTGACTTAATTTTACGCTTGTGTGGACACTGTTTAGGTTGCTGTTTTCATTAATTATTGTTTTGGAACAACAATTCGCTAACATAGGTATTACTAAAAATTCTTTTTTTTTTCTTTCTTCAATCTTTTTATGTAAATATATACTAGGCAGTACGTGCAACATTAAAGGATAACATGAAACACATGCTAGCGTGGTTCGGCACATGATCTATGGTTCCCTCTCAGGTGCAAATTTTTGGGTGGCTAGGAAAGGGTACGTTCACGAATAGGCTACTTACATCTGAGTCAAAAGACTTGACATTCCCGGGTTATAACCTAAGGAAAACCTCATTCGTTTCTATAAAAAAAACATGTTGAATTATTTGGTGTTTTAGAACTGGTGAGGTGTTGATTCAATTCATTTGGTTTCTTAGGCCGACAAAACATCTCCCCCCACCCCACCCCATCCACACACACACACACACACACACACCCCCTATTATTTATATA
>LBNU01036963.1:12491-50547 GCA_014162995.1 Artemisia annua | reverse complement strand
TAGCCGGAATTAGTATAAATGAAACCTGATATACGACTCATAACATAACCATTTGTTGAAGTGCTTTATTGATTGTGGGTGTCTTTAATTAAGTTCATATTTTTATGACTCTTTAATATTTGGTGTCACTATGTTAATTTTTCATACTTATCAACATAAATAAAATATAATCACACAACTTATTTGTCCTTACAAATCACGATATAGCTTATTTATTTCTAGCAGTTACATAAAAAAGTAACTATATCAACATAAATAAAATATAATCTATTTGTCATTAAAAAGGTAAACTTGTAACAAGAGAAACTGACCTTGGCAACCTTGATCAAGATAAGGATTACCCTCGTAACCTGGGTTGCAGAGACAACGATATCCACCACCATCTACATCATAGCACTCACTGTTGTCTTTGCATTCAGTAGCCTGAGAGCAATTTCTATAACGTCCAATTACCCAATCGATCACAACAAGGACACTGGATTCTACCCTCTGAATTAAGTCTGAAGAATTAGATAAATCATTGGCGCCACCAAATCGAAAAGTGTTTTCCTCACTAAGAAAAGCATAGCCACAGTCATTGATGGTCCAAACATTTTTGTGGCTCTGAAGGGTGTTGAATGTAATCATATAATGTTGGAGACCGTTAGTTATAGATGTCTGACAACAGCCATTTCCTGAGCACTCCCCGGCAGCTACATAGGATAAGTTGGTGCATAATCCATAACAGCCACTAGCATACTGGCTTCCGGTAAAATCACTGATCACAGCAATATCATCACACCCAATGACTGTGAGCTTGTTTTTTCCTGAGAAACTAAATGCACTTAAACCTCTATAAGAATCAAAATCATTAGTAACATTCCCGTCTTTGTTATAGCATCTAGAACCAACCCTAGTGAAGGTGCGTAACTCTGAATCTGAAATGTTGAATACTTCATTAATGGTGCTTGATTCGAGGGAGCTTGATGCGAAGTACAACTTTGGGGGATCGAATGATGTATTACAATTCATGTAAAACGAGTCATCTAGGGAACAACCAGTGTCTTTACCAATACCAAAAGGGTAAGGAACTGTAATATTCCCACAATGGGTTTGACAACCTGGTTTTGCTATGTAGTTCATAGCACTTGAGTTGGAAGTACCTTGGAGAGTCCCAAGGGCCATTGTTGAATAAAATGTAAAAAGCAGACACAAGATAAAATGAAGAAGCATTTTTTTCCTTGTCTCTTTCATATGGTTATACACCTTTTTGTGTGTGTTCCTAGATGGTCTTAATTTGTAGCAATTTATAGAGTTGCTAGCTGGAAGGAAATGTTGACTCCTAGATAGTTAAAAGAAAGCACACCAATTTCCATAGATTCTACATAATAATTACTTCGTTATTCATTTTAACCTAGTCGTAGATTCATGTTTTCTGAATAAGTAAGCGCGTTGACAAAAAATATATTTTAATTTGAACTGATTGAGCCGACCTTCTTTTATCGTTCAAAGACTTTGGGGTTTGTTCATATGAGTAAATTTCAACTCATGTATCTATCAACGAAATGAATACAAATTTGGAAATTGTCAACTAGGGCCATAAATAACATACTAACAACCTAACCAAAGATGAAAATATCAAACAATATCTTTTTGTTTTTTTCTTTTTGGGTCTTATCCTTAATTTAGTTTGCTTGTTTAAATGGGATATGATGTCTTTTCTTTGTATTTTTTTGAGGGGTCTAAATATTTGTCTTTTTTAAAAAAAGACTACATTAAAAAAAAATGTATTATTAGTGGTATATACAACCGATTTGACAAAAGTTAAATATACGGGGTGAACAACAATTATTGAGGATACAAAAACAATCAATACGTGTGTGAATATTTTACACATCGCCTTGAAGTTTACAATTAACAATGTTTTATTAAAACAAATAGATATTAGCATGGTTGACTCATTGTAAATTAGGATGGTATAAGCTGCACTACATACTTAAAGCTTATATACAATGAAAACCTTATATTTATGTGTTAGTTTAGATTCTTTCTTTAACCATGTTGTAAACCTTATATCCAGTTGGTGAAATCGGAAACATCATTGTGTTGGTGAAACATGTTGTAAACCTTATATCCATGTGTTAGTTTAGATTCTTTCTTTAACCATGTTGTAAATCTTATATCCAGTTGTTGAAATCGGAAACATCGCTGTGTTGGTGAAAGGTGTTTAGTGTAACATTGTAATATTTGAGACCCTTCATTATGGATGTCTGACAACAGCCTTTTCCTGAGCACTCCCCTTCATCTACGTCGGATAAGTTGCTGCATAATCCAAAACAGCCACTAGAATAGCTCTCTCCCTCCGACCCGTGTTCAAAGCATGATCATCGCACCCAATGACTGTGAACTTGTTCTTTTCAGAGAAAGTGAACTGAAAATTGAATACAGTTAAATTAGTCCACCAGTTAAATTCCGAATATATATCACCAGATTTGTTGTAACACTTATAACCAACATCAGTAAAGAGGCGCAATTCTGAATCTGAAAAGCTGTTACTTCTAGGGGGCCTGATGCAAGGATCAACTTTGGGGGTTCATAAGACGTGTCGTCGCATGTCATGTAGACCAAATTCTCTAAGGAACAACCCGTGTCTTTTCCAATACCGAAAGGGTATGGAACAGTAATATTCCCGCAAGCGGTTTGGCAACCTGGTTTGGCTATGATGTTACTAGTAATTTGTTTCTCTCTTTTACTGTATGTTGTTATAAACCTTTTTGTGCGTGTTTTTTACTGTAGCGATTTAATTATAGCTAGCTGGAAGGATATGTTGACTACTTCTGAATGAATATGCAATATTTAATGTGACGTGATGTCATTTTAATTAATAGAGTACCACTTGACAATTTGACATGTTAGACTTTTGTGCAATTAACTCTTGATAAGGAAATGTTGACTACTTCTAAGTTAATGATCAACGACTCACGTGGCCCTTTCGAATACAAACCAAATATATAGAGTTAAATATGTTTTTTTATTTTTTGTTCAGTTCATTTTTTATGGAAAGTTTTTCACTTCCTTTTATAAGTAATATATGTTCTGTACTTATATATCGTATACAATATAGTTAAAGCTAATTTACGGTTTAATTCAAATCTGAACCATTCATAAAGAAAATATGCATTAAAAGTGTAGAGTAGCAGAAGCGTATAATCTATTTGTCATTGTAAAAGTAAACTTGTAACAAGAGAAACTGACCTTGGCAGCCTTGATCAAGATAAGGATTACCCTCGTAACCTTGGTAGCAACGACAACGATATCCACCACCATCTGCATCATGGCACTCACTGTTCACTTTGCATTCAGTAGCCTGCGAGCAATTTCTATCATGTCCAATTACCCAATCCATCAGAACAAGGACACTGGATTCTACCCTCTGAATTAAGTCTGAAGAGTTAAATAAATCACTAGCGCCACCATATCGACAAGTGTTTTCCTTACGGAAATGCTTGAGTCTGAGAATTCTACAAAGAACATTGCTAAGAAATCTATGCTTGTATATAGCTCCGTAAAGGTTTGAGTATGGGTGATCTTGTAAAAAGCTCTTACGTGGATGCAACACACCTCCAAAATGCTAGTAAAAACCATATAATCATTTATTTGTGTCACTTAGTCCACTTCCTATATGTCTTCCCCTCTGACAATATTTGTCTCTGGAAAAAAGAGAAATATCATGAGAGGAGAATGCTAATAGGAAGTGTAACAAAGTCAGGAGAATCCTAAAAGGAAGTGTAACAAATGGGCCTAAACCAACGGGCCGGGCCAATAGCCTTTATTAGCTAACAACAAATGCATGTATGGTTTTTATTTCTTTTAGGAGTTGTGTGACATCAACTGATCAACATGCTTTCTATTTAAATATCACCTATCACTCATTATCTTTATGGAGCTGTTCATGGGTCTACGGTCTACCAGTTGTGTTCTTTGCACAAGTCTACAATATGTAGTTCATTTCGTGCACTATAGAGGTTACAAATCATGCTAGGGATCAATGCACTTTCTGAGTATCATTATTTTTTTCTTCTTCTAAATATCAAATATTCCAGACATAATACCATCAATCAGAAGATTGAAAATATTCTACATGTCGGGATTTTTTGATATTGGTTCCGAAATCATACATATGACCCAATTTACATTGACGTAATGACCCAATTTACCAGAAACAATTTGTAGTAAGTTTTTACAAATGAAACTATGAAAGTGTAAGTTTTAGTGTAACCATTTGAATTCACTTCTCTACTTGTTGTCTTCTTCATTTCATTTTCATTTCATCCATAAATGTTTAACCATATTATTATTACTAGCTGAGTATGAACAGTGAGCAAAAGGCCCGGAAATGAATCATTGTGCTCACGCATCGTTTAGTTACAAATACAGGTACAATACAATACAGATGTTAAAAAATCATAATGAAAAATCACAAAAGACCAACGTAAGAACTAAGATTTTTAACTCTGAAGAACAAAAATAATGTCATCAACATAGACATAGCTCAAATCCGGCTTATTCTACAATGTTAATACAAAATAAACAGTAGATTCATTTTATTTAGTGACTTGATCTTATTCCCTCTAACTCCGTTGCAACTTCTTTCATAGTTGGCCTCATGTTTCCATTCAAACTTAAGCATCTTTTTGTAAGCTTAGCAACCGCTAGCAACTGCTCTTCTGGTCCATCCAACACTCGGTTATCAACGTTTTCCATTAGAAGTCCTTCGTCGGTTGACAGAATCAATGTTGCCAAGCTTCTCGATTCCCCTGGTCCTATTGTATATATTGGCTTTTTTCCTGTCAAAAGCTCAACCACAACAATCCAAAAGCTATAAACATCACTTTTTTCAGTGAATTGATTTGAATGAAAGTACTCGGGATCTAAGTACCCAAATGTACCCTTGACTAATGTGCTTAAGTGAGTTTGATCCCCTAATACGGACTTGGATATTCCAAAATCTGATAACTTTGCCCTAAATTTTTCATCCAAAAGTATGTTGGAAGATTTAATGTCTCGATGATATATTGGAACGGAAGTTGCATAGTGCATATAAGCAAGAGCCCCTGCTACCTCTGTAGCTATTTGTAGTCGTATACTCCAAAAAGTAGGAAACTCATAATTCTCGTCATGTATGAATTGACAAAGATCTCCATTTGACACAAATTCATACACAAGAATCGGAACTTCTGTTTCTAAACAACATCCAAGCAACTTCACCACATTTCTGTGTCTAATTTGGGAGAGTAAAAACACCTCGTTGATAAATGATTCGATTTGGCTTTCATCTACCAACATGGATTTCTTTACTGCTACTATTTTTCCATCGGGTAACATTCCTTTGTACACTGTTCCTTGGCCTCCTCGACCTAATATTCTATTTCCATTGTATTTGTCGGTTGCTTTTTCTAGTTCTATTGCACTAAACATTCTTGTTGTCTGAGTTGCATGTTCACCACTTGATGTTTGTTTCTGTAACAACAAACCGCCATTTCTTTTGAAGAATATCTCTTTGCGTCTCTTATCCTTCCTCTTTTGGATTAGTTTGTACACACCAATAGATAAAACTAGTATCCCTATGCCCAATACAACACCAGCTGCACAAACACACGTTTTATATTTGCATCATAGATTATAGAACATAGGAAACATAAACAATCTGTACGTGCTTTTGTTTTTAAGTTCAAGTAAAAGGTAATATAAGTTTACTAACTGTATTTAGGAACAAAATACTGAAAAAATCATGGTGGAAACTGTAGATACTAGTTGTGAGCTTAAACATGTTTACCAAAAGTTATGCTAGATGTGAGCAAACTGTAGATACTAGTTTTACTACTTTAAAGCCATGCATGAGAGACCATCACCCATGATGACAAAATACTTTGTAAACCAAAATGGTATCTACATTTTTATCAAATAATAATAATAATAATAATAATAATAATAATAATAATAATAATAATAATAATAATAATAAATAAATAAATAAATAAATGGTATCTACTTTATTTTTTTATTTTTTATTTTTTGAAAAGCAAAGAAGAATTTTATCTATAAACAAGTATTGTAGGTTGCATAAAAAACTAACAAAAGAGAAATTCTTCCAATTTATCGTGCTATCCTTTTACTAATTCACATTCATCTTTCTTTAATCATTTTGTGCTAAGTATTCGTTCAATATATATGTGATTGAAAGGCAGAACGGGTTACGAGTCACACATGCATTAATCAAAGAATTACCTAAAATAAATATGATTGTTTTAAATTTCGAATATCCAGCAGAACGTTTGCAACCATTTTGTATTTTTGCATTGCCATTGTATCCACGGCGGCACATGCAATTGTAACTCCCGGGGGTATTAGTGCAAACACCATGGTAAGGGTACTTTTCTGGTCTCGCACACTCGTTGATGTCTGAAAAGAAAAGGGAAATCAAATAGGTGGGATAAAACATTATTCGAAATTTTTTTATTCGAATTCTTTTTAAAAAAAATTTTATTAGAAAAAAGTTTTTATTCGAAAAAAATATTTTTTTCGAAGTTTTTTTTTTCAAAAATATTTTATTCAAAAAAACGAGCGAAAACGTGTAAAAACGGACGAAAATGTGTAAAAACGGACGAAAACGTGTAAAGGACTAACGTTGCAATAATAAAATAAACAAGCGTTAAGTTAACAGGCACCATTTAGTTAATTATAAACGGTCGTTACTATAAAGGACTAACGCTGCAATAATAAAACTAACGATCGTTAACACAACCTGCTCAACAAGTGAAGCAGGTCACCGGTACACACAATGGCACGATTTAGAAAGGTTAGTGCTACAATCAAAAAAAAAAGGACGCTAAATACAATGACAAAAAGTGGCAAGTATGATGCCTTTTTATGGCATTTTCCCTAATAAAAAACACAATCTACACCATTAGTGGCCAAATTCAAATAAAATGCAACCGATCAAACTTAAGCATGATTCGATAAAAGTGATCAACTAAATCAATGAACATCTAAATTATACACAACTTTGTGAGTTTAAAAAAGAAGATATATTGATGCGTTTTAAGACTAAAATCTCTATATATGGAAGTGTGAATTGGTTAACAAAGTGACGGTTTTAAACGATCTTAATATAGCTGAACATAAAAACATCAGTAAAATATATGCTAAACGATCTTAACATCAGTAAGTAAACTATATGCTAGCCTTGTTCAAAAAAAAAAAAAAAAAAAACTATATGCTAGCCGCTAAACATAAAAACATAAGATGCTACCCTATGAAGTCACGTGAAACGACTGATTAATCTCATAAAAACATAAAATGCTACCGTATAAACATCACAAGTAAAGGGTCCCAAACACATAGAAACTAAAGATCGTGACAGATTTAGTCCCACCAAACATATAAAACTATAAACCAACATTTGGTTATTTTGTCACTTGTTGCAGTTGAGGCTAAAAGCTATAGGTTACCCAAACTAACATAGTCAACTGACGAAAGCAAAAGTGCCACAATATTAGTGTACGAAAACAACAAACATATATTCACATGGAAGAAAATTTACTCATGAACTCCAAAATGACCCAACTTAAGATCATTTTTAGCTTAGAAAAAACTAGCGGTCGTTAACAAAAACATTTTAAATCTGAGATTGTGTTCTTTTAAGATGCAACAAATTGAAGTTATTTTCTAGATCATGAAATGATATAAAGTAACAACTGCTAGGAGTCGTACAAAATCAAAGTCGACAGAACAAAATCCTCTATCGAAAAGGGGTACGAAACACAAAAACATAGGATGACAGGGAAGAAAAATTACTGATGAACTTCATTGTATTCCGACTTATTATTATCCAAAGTGTACGAATTACTCAAACACGTCACTTTAGTTTGCAAATCTTCATATATTAATGAGCAATGTGAAGAAGACAAAAGATCAATGCAGAACAAAAAATATCTAAAGATCAAACCACTCCATCTCGACCATTGATCTTTCTTTCATCACACGGCCTATATTAAACATCTGCCTTTAACACAAGGACAATTTTGTACTTTTATTCTCCTTTCATTTACTCACTTTTCACTTGCCTCTCTTCTCATTCACCTAACTCTCCAATTCTCTCTCATAAAACACACACAAAACTCACCTCTAAACTGTGTGAAAATCATAGCTGCGATAACGCCAGCATGCGGCGGCGCGTCAGATCACGCGCAGGACTTTGATGAGTTTCAACGGCAGGCGTCACTGATGACGAGCTGCACGTTGCTGTGAAAGGAGCTGTCGGATCATTTTAAACCGTTGGAGGAGAAGCCGATGAGCAGATCTGACATCATCAAAGGAAGATAAAGAAAATAAGGTGCATCGTATTTTTATTGTTATGAAAATAAGATGCATCAAAGGGAAGATAAAGAAAACAAAGAGCAGATCTGATTTCATAAGCTTAAGCAAATTACAAAAATCATAAGCTGACGTCATCAAAAGGAAGATAAAGAAAATAAGGTGCATCATATTTGAAAGCGTGTTGATCATCTCCTCAATAACTTTTTAAAAGACATTACATAACATTGACCTTCAGTTTTTTTAAGAAAATAGACACTATAAGATATGGATCATTACATTAAGAGATCTTTTATTTTATTTTAAAATTTGAAACCAAGTTGCAGAGAGAAGTGAGGACTGAGGAAGAAGACATAAAAGGAAGAGAGATAGTGTTGACTTTCTTTTATTGAGTTTGTATAAGGAGTAGATAAAAAATATATAGTATATATTATGATATTCCCAAAATAAAATAATAACTGTTACTTTTTTATTTAGGTTTCTTTTACATTTTTTCTTATTTGAGAATAAATATGTATATATGTCATTTAAAAATTGTTGGACGTAATTGTCTGTATTTTGTACCATTCAAAGTAGCTTTTAAATATACAAAAGAAATTTGTTCAGCAATTCAAACAGACAATAACATATAACGTAATCACATGTGATTTAAACAATGAATCACATGTGATTTACACTCGAATCACAACAAAAAACAAAATCATGTGTGATTTACTCATTTTTAGATTAAAACAGAATCACATGTGTTTCAGTTTATAAAGATTTACATTTTTTCATAACAGAACAAAAAAAATAACAGAATCACACGTGATTTCACAAATTTCTTTTATAAAAGGAATGAATAAGTTGATTTGATATTGAAGATCACATGTGATTTATTACTTTAAAGATCGCATGTGACTTGTGAAATCACATGTGATTTTTTTTTAAGCTATGTTTCCGACTCGACATTGTGAGCCGGCTAAAATCACATGTGATTTTGTGATTTATTCACATGTGATTTTGTGATTTATGAAATCACACGTGATTTTTAAAATAACAAATCACAAGTGATTTTACAAATCACGTGTGATTTTTCTAAGCGGAAATTTTGAAAAAAATAAATCGTCGAAAGTATATAAAAGTGCATATCAATAGAAAGATAATTTAATTCTCGTCGCGATGGTGTATTTTTCGTAACTTGAAAATTTGCCATTTACAAGATATGTCGCTTTTTTTAAAAAAAAGTGAAAAATAGGTTTTTTTTATTATATAAGCTAGAATGTCAATTTTGCCCTTGTTTTGTTATTTTTTGTTTAATCTCTACCGTTGGATGAAACAAAATGAAAGGCTATGATTTGATGATTTGTTCTTTACATATTTGTTGAATGTCATGGATCTCATCTCGGTGATGGATAAGTTATACAACAATTAGTATTTCTACATGGACTTTATCAGTAGATAAGGTTGGCCAGAAAAACAAAATTAGTTACACATTACAATATTGACCTTTTACATAATACCTATGTACAAATTTTAGGGCTTTGTGTGTGGGTCATGGCCCACCTTACCCCCACATAGCTCCGCCACTGGTTTGATCAGTTCATTTATATAACCGAAGATTTATACGAATATTGAAAAACTTTTAATTAAGTTTCATTTTCACCACTTTTTTATTAATAAAAAAAATTAAAATATCTGAAACTAAGGGTGTGTTTGTTTTTTTTTAAAAAATGTTTTACTAGCCCTCTTATTCCCTCTTACTCTTACTAGAAAGAGATAGATAGACGTTTTGCTTGTTTGTTTTTTTCTTTTGAGTCAGACCCAGTTAGGCATATAACATCTTACTCAGTAAGAGGTGGGGGACTTGTCTTACTGCCTCTTACTCGATAAGAAAGATTGAAGACTCGTGTTAATATAATATATTTGGGTCATGGGTCAAATGGGTTATGGTTCAAATAGGTCATGGGTCAAATGGGTCATGTTCTAAAAATGGGTCAAACGGGTCATGGGTCAGACGGTTTGGGTCGGGTCGACCCACTAAATATAGTGTTTTCATCCGATTTAATACGTTTTCGTCCGTCTTTTTACGTTTTCGTCGGTTTTTTTACGTTTTCGTTGGGTTTTTCACGTTTTCGTCCGGTTTTTCACGTTTTCGTCCACTTTTTCACGTTTTAATCTGATTTTTCACGTTTTCGTCCAATTTTTTACTTTTTCATCCGATTTTTCACGTTTTCGTCTGTTTTTTAAGTTTTCGTATATTTTTCCACGTTTTCATCCGTTTTTTCACGTTTTCGTCAGATTTTTCACGTTCTTGTATTTTTTTTACGTTTTCGCCTGTTTTTCACGTTTTCGTCCAGTTTTTCACGTTTTCGTTCGTTTTTACACGTCTTCATCAGATTTTTCAAGTTTTCGTCAGATTTTTTTACGTTTTCATCAGATTTTTTACATTTTCGTCTGTTTTTCCACCTTTTCGTCCATTTTTTCACGTTTTCGTCAGATTTTTTACGTTTTCGCCAGTTTTTTTACGTTTTTGTCAATTTTTTAAGCTTTCATTTGTTTTTTCACGTTCTTTTTAGATTTTTTACATTTTCATTAGATTTTTCATGTTTTCGTCAGATTTCTTCCATTTTCATCAGATTTTTCATGTTTTTGTCAGATTTTTACGTTTTCATCAGATTTTTTCACGTTTTCGTCAGATTTTCATGTTTTCGTAAGATTTTTTTACGTTTTCATCAGATTTTTCACGTTTTCGTCCATTTTTTCACGTCTTTGTCAGATTTTTTACGTTTTCGCTAGTTTTTTTTTACGTTTTAGTCAGTTTTTTAATGTTTAACAACGTGAAAAATGGACGAAAACGCGAAAAAAACAGACGAAAACGTTAAAAATCCTGACGGAAATGTGAAAAATGGACGAAAACGTAAAAAATGGACGAAAACATAAAAAATCGGACGAAAACGTGAAAAAACGGACTAAAACATGAAAAAACGGACCAAAACTTGAAAAAACGGACGAAAACGTAAAAAACGGGGTGAAAACGTAAAAAAATTGACGAAAACGTAAAAAGCGGACGAAAACATAAAAAATGGATGAAGACGTAAAAAAATCTAACAAAAACGTAAAAAATCTGACGAAAACGTGAAAAAACGGACGAAAGCATGAAAAAACGAATGGAAACGTAAAAAACGGACGAAAACATAAAAACGGACCAAAACTTATAAAAACTTAAAAAAAGACACGTAGTGGCAGTTGAGTTATCATCCGACCCTTAAGTGACCCATCCGACCCATTTGACCCATTTGTTGATTCACATTAGTCTAATTGTTGACCCATTTGACCCATTTCTTTGCCAAAGGGGTAACCCAATCCAACCCATAAGTTGTTATTTTTGATCCATAGCAACCCATTTTTCTTTAAATGGGTTGTGATTGCCACCTCTAATAAAAAGTCTTGTTTCATATTTACATATGTTACTTAAATAAATTGCAAAAAAAGGGGCACTTAAAATCATCCGGACAATTATAAAAGAACAAACAACATTATTTTGTTCAGATTTAGACTTTCTAGCCACCTCTCGTAAGATGGGTAGTTAGATTCAGACCTAAAACATCCCTAAATAGCTACGTTGAGGATATTTGACGTAATTATTCACGTGAAAAATGATACAACATGAGGAATGAAGGGTGTAATTTACTCTGTTTTTAATCTTTAAATAGAGATTCAATAAAGTGATTAAGCAATGATATAACTTTTGTTTATTGATTGTACCTTGGCAGCCGGGATCCAGATATGGATTTCCTTCATAGCCTTCTTTACATTGGCAACGGTACCCACCACTTTTCCTTGTAGAGTTAACACATTTGCTATTTGAATGGCAGGCATAACCATCTGTTGCTTTGGCTTCAGTACAACTCAGCTCACCAATAGCCCATTCAAACACAATCGGCACGGTATCCTCGATCCTCTTTTTTAAATTAGGATCCCGTAAATCGTCAAGACCCTTAAACTTGAATAAATTCTCCTCACCAATAAAGGCATATGTACAAGGAAACGACCTCGTATAGTTTATATGATCGCTTGAATTACGTACCATAGTTGTGTAAGTGGTTATGTCTTGGGGTATGGATCATTGACAACAACCATTTCCTGTACACTCATCGGCTACAACTTCCTGCGGATTTGAACAATACACCATACACCCAGTAGACAACGATAACTTCAACGGGTGATCTGTGCCCCTGCATCTACCGTATAATTCACATTTCCTGAGATCTCTGATTGATCTCAGCAAAGCATAACTATCGCAACCGATAACTGTGAACTTGTTAGCTTTCGAGAAGCTGTAAGGCCCGTGACCCATATCCCATACGATTTTGATATCATTGAATGTTGTGCCATTGGGAGAATAGCACTTTATAGCCAATTGATTGGAAAGCCGGATGGTGGAATCAGATATCAATTTGATCGAGCTGTAGCCGCCTTCATAAAGAGTGGCCTTTGGGGGGTTTAGTGAAGTGTCACAGTCAATGCGAAATCCCTCATTTATATAACACTCTGAGTTGTCTCCGACACCAAAAGGGTAGGGAACAATTAGTTCCCCACATCGGCTGTCGCACCCTGGCTTTGCAAGGTTGGTTGAGTTAACGAGTGTGTAGAATTCAGTGGTGGGATAAGATGCTGTAAAAGGAAAACATTAGAAGTAATACTGCCCAAATTAGAACAAGGAATTTCATGGCTGTTATTTGGGGTTTCTAGATGCTATATATTTTGAGGACTTATTAGTCCAACTCTTATTCATTTTATCATCTATTATAGAAATGTAATCAGTTATAAGTTCTGGCTGTTAACAGAATAATAGTATTCGTGATGGTGATCATCTTGTCCTCTAGAGAAGACTCTCAATAGTCATGAGAAAAACACCAAATATTGTTTTTTATTGATTCCAAACGTATATCTATCATGAACCTTATCTTGTTTGCTTTCAAAATTTAGTTTTGGTATTTCAACTACCTGATGGCTCTCGTTTAGTTCAAAATTTATTTTTGGTATTCTTCTAGCTACTGGACACTTGGTGATGTTGTCCTCTAGAGAAGACCCTCAAAAGACTTGATCGACAGTTACATCAATTATTTTTTTCATTGGTCCCAAACGAGTGTACTATGAAATTCTATATTTGCCGTTTCAAATGAAAAAGCTATTTATTTTTTTTCAAAATTTTATGAGATGTCTTTGAGGGCGATTTTTATTTTTTGTTCATTTCAATTGGTTAAAAGGTTTTCTTTTCCGATATTAAAGTTTTGTGAAAGTTTTTTTTTTTTTTTTTTTTTTTTTTTTTTTTTTTTTTTCAATTGGTTAAAAGTTTTTTTTTGGTAGAATACTTTTTAGTATGATATATCTGATAGGACTTGCAGCGCGTGATCATGTACTATAGGCATATATATGTTCGTTATATCTGTTGCAAGTTAGTTCGTCATTCCTTACTCGTGAAACGAGTTACCGCAACGGATGACGTCGGATTGCACCTTTTTAGTGAATTAACACGTAGTATGTGCAAAACGTAGAAGATGTGTATCTTAAAAAGCTCTAAAAGCGTAATAACAACAACAAGAACACGGAAGCCAACACGACCGTATTAAAATAGAGCGCTACAAATTGTCCTTAATATACTAGACAAAAAGTTATAACACAGATTTACAAGAAAATGTTAAACCATGATTGTTACAAGCATATAAATCTTGTACTTGGAACCTCTAGTTACACATATTAGAAATGACATAATTGAACAATAAGCGGTTAAGTACTGTATAATACACCCACACACACAAATATTGTTCGATACCAGAAACATGAAATTAAAGGCACGCACACAAAAGGTTGGTTCATTCCTGAAGCTATCATTGAGGGTTTTGTACTTGCAACCTTATTTCTTCTGTTTCGATACTGCTAGAACCGTATTCTCCAAGAGGAACAATATAAAGGTCAAGCTCTTCATGTTCACCCATTAACTTATTTGTTTCATTGTAGCTTTCTTGATGTATCCAGGGATGTTTGTCACGCTTCCTTAACGATTCAAGCTCCATAGTCACTTCTTTCATGCTAGGCCTATTCCCACCTACTTGGTTAAGGCATCTGTACACCAGATCGCATGCTGCTTTAAGCTGCTCATTAGTCGCCTCCTCTACCATTTGTCGGTCAAGAATCTCATGTAATCGATCTTCCTTCTTTGCCTTGACAAAATATATTGCTAGATTTCTATCCTCAAGACATCTTTCCATATTAAGTGGTCTTTGCCCTGTTATTAGTTCAGCAAGAACCACTCCAAAGCTATACACATCACTCTTATCTGTTAGTTGACCTGTATGAAAATACTCAGGATCCAAGTATCCGAAGGTTCCTTGAACAAGTGTAGTGACTTGATCATGACCTAACGGGACTAACCTCGACGCACCAAAATCCGCTATTTTTGCGGTGTAATTTTCATCCAACAAGATGTTAGTAGACTTGACATCTCTATGTATGATGGTCATTCTAACATTTGTGTGAAGATAAGCAAGTGCACCCGCTGATTCATGTGCTATCCTTAAACGATTTACCCATGACAATCTCCCCATCCCACTTCTTCTATTATGAATGTGATGATGAAGAGTATCATTAGGGACAAATTCATAAACTAGTAATGGGACATCAGTTTCCAAACAACATCCTAGAAGCTGCACCACATTTTGGTGTTTAATTTGTGTAAGAATTACCATTTCATTTATAAATTGCTCTCTTTGTCCTTGATCCAGTCTTTGGGACTTCTTGATTGCTACCACACACTTATCTGGTAGAGTTCCCTTGTAAACAATGCCATTACCTCCTCTGCCAAGAATTTTGTCCTCTGCATAATTGTCCGTCGCTTCTTTTAGCTCTTGAAATTGAAAAACTTTCATGAAACCGACACCAATACCACCTGTGGTTTTTAATTTCTCTTCCAACAACACACCTCCATTTTGCTCATAGAATTTTTCTCGTAGCTTGGCTATCTTTATTTTCTTGGCCATATAGTAAAACACTGATAATCCCGTCAGTATTGTTAGGAATCCAATCCCCATACCTGTAAGGATTTTTTTAAAAGGCAATTATATACATAATTATAAATACAAATAAAAACTACATGTACGTGATGAGGGGCACATATACATTACAAATACTTTACATCCTTGGTTTCAATAATATGTTTGAAATATATTTCATTACTAAAAGAGTGTCTTTCTACATACTTGGTTTCGTAAGTGTTTTTGAAATATATTCCATTACTAAAAACGTATGCTTTTACGAGATTGTGCCAATAAAAAAAGTATCACTAATTGGGTTTTCTTAGCGATTGTTCTTATGACTACGACAGTTAAACTTTCTGCATAAAACTCAAGAAATATTCAATGATTACTCATTTTCTACATCTCTATGTGATATTGTATATACATTTGAAGAATTTACTTTTATTGTTTGTAAACAGATTTGCCGTTTTGCTATTTTGAATACCCATTTTTAGGATTGGGGAACTAGTAAATACCTATCGAGAGTCCAAGCACATTGAATGGTTCACGACGACAATCATTTGGAATCTTGCCATCACCAGAATACCCTTCCTTACATTCGCATATGTAATCCCCGGGAGTATTAATACAAGTTTCATAGCATGGAAAATCCTCCATTCGATCACACTCATTGATATCTAGCAAAAAAAGGAACACAATCAATGATCCGCTAATCTTCAACATAACAAAATCAGGGAATCATTATATATGACATATTATAAAGAGCTAAATACGTAATTTATAACATTAAATTTCACTATAAAGAAAATGTTGTTTTTGATAGACCTATTGGTACAAAAGGTGTCACTATATGTAACTTTTTTTAAGAATGAGGTGGTAGATTAAAGTAACATTTAGAGAGTTGGGTGTGGTGAAGAGGAGGGGTTCGCCACTCCAACGTGGATGGCTCGCCGGCTTCGTCGGGCTTCGCCGCCACACCNGAAAAAAAAAATAAAGGTGTAAGTGGTGAGGCCCAAATGAAGAAGTTGAGGTTTGTTGTTGGTGAGGAGGGGGTTAGTTGTGAAGAGGTGTTGGGGTGATGTGGCAAGTGTGGGGCCCAAACGAAGAGCTCACCTTCTTCACCACACCCAACTCTCTTAATAGAACATGCATGCACAAACTAAAAGAGAAGAAGTCTTCCACGTATGCACACTATTGCACAGAGATGGCAACGGTGGTGATCGTATCAGTAACTATAGTAAAAAAGTAAAGTAGAGTGAAAGTCGTTAAATGTGATTGCCGCAACATCCGTATCCAGTTAACTTGCGTCAAAGAGACAGTTCTTAAAAAAAAATCGAAATTCATCCCAGTCGTCAAATGCGATTGCAGCAACAACCCTTATGTTAAAAACGTGACCATTTGTGTACGAAAATTTACACAAGTATTCCCTTTAGTTACCTACTCAGTAACGATCCCTAATCAAATTTAAGGAGTTTTTGTGTTACAAAGTATTAGTACATAAATAGTCCATGTAAGTTATCTCACTTTACAAAGAATGTACATAATTCCAAGATTTAACAAACAAATTATGTCCGGTAAAGATGTTAACAAGTAATTATTATACATTAATTGAAATTAAACACACCGAATATTTATTCTTGATTATTTTTCTTTCCCGACGCAGCGCCCGAACAATTCCCACCGGTTAAGTAACATATAGCCACACATTATAGAGCCTTTACAATAATTATGCATGTCACAAACAAATTTACATGTTATACACCATTTGCATATGTCATGAAAATGATTTTTTTCTATGATTCATAACCCATATTGGATATACTTTAAACATGAACAAGGTTATATTATAAATAATTTACTACTACTATGCCTATAACAAACCTTTTTGAATATTTCATGAGAATGAATTGTTTTCTATGAATTTAAATCCACCTAGGATATAACTGTGTGTATGAACAACGCTATGTTTAATTTTTCGTATGTAGTATGAAATTAATCAAAGTTTGACATATGTTCGCTTGAAAATGTATAAAATAAAATTAGGAAAGTTTCATGGCGTGCATAGCACAATGATCCCAACTCATAAACATTGATGTGATTGTTGATATCTCGATGTCTTGAATTAATAGTAAGATTGATCTACCATTAGTAAGTAACACATGAAATGTAAGAAAATTTGTAATTTTGTGTCGAGAAATGAAAAAAGCAATACTCCATAGTAATCACTTATCCACAAGTTGGTGATCGACACAGCCGATAAGTCAGAAACCCAACGGGTTCACAAAAAACTTTTGTTTACCAAAACTTAGTAACACAAAAAACTCTTGTTTCGAAATCTCCATGTTTGTTTCTTGTGTAGTTATGTTGGCCACTATTTGGTTGTAATAATGCATGTGCTTATTAGTAAAGAGTATGATATTTTCAGAAAGAAAGAAAAAAAAAATTACATAAAGACCGTACGTGATGAATTGCGGGATAAATCCTATATGGAGTTTATGCATGATCCTAATGTTAGGCTACTCGTTATGGTAAACCAACGGATCGATCGGTTGGGTGTTTGGAATGTGTGCACCCCACGACGAAAGGAAATGGACCGACCCCCCATTTAGGTTTTGATGAATTTCTTGATGATATGTTTCTAGTTAGAATGGTATTCAGTAATTAAGTGTTGAATTCTTACATGTGGCACTGTTGGGGTGTTTTTTATAAATAAATAAAAACTGTGGGGTGTTTTGTTTAAGGAAGAAGATGGTGATATTATTATTATTATTATTATTATTATTGTTATTATTATTATTATTATTATTGTTATTATAAACATCACTTTATTACTTTATTAGAAACTCATATAATTTACAAAAAGTTAGTGAGGAGCTGAGAAACAATATGAGTCCCCACTCTTCTAGCTATAAGAGAAATCATTATTTTTTTCCTATAAAAACAATTTTACATTTAAGCCTTTAAGGTTTGTTTAACTTGTCATTTTTGTTTATAAATAACTAAATTACATTTTAAGTGATACTTTTTAGTGTTTAAGTTTTAAATTTTTATTGTAATGTTTTTAATTTTATTTTAATTATTATTCTAATATTTTTAAATTATTAGTTAAATTTAAATGTATAAAAAATAGGTTGGGTCACCGTTAAGGTCACTATAACAGGTGTTTGGTTTAGGAGAAAAATGCTGATATAGCAGAGAAGTGTGGTTATGGGTAAGGTTACCATAACTACTAGCCTTAGAGCATTAGGTGTCATAACACCAATAACACTAAAAAGTGTTGCCGCCTCAGCGTGACCCTAGCATTCTCATTGTTAACACAAACACACCAAAATACTCTCTCACTCATAATACTATCAACACCACTCTTTTTGAGAACCCTTTTTTATTTTCTTTATCATTTTTCAAAGAAATTAATTTTTCATACATCAAGTTGAAATACAAATTTATTTTATTTATTTATTTATTTTTATTATTATTATTTTTTTAATAAAAAAGTTATAAAATTAAAATTACAAAGATAAAAGATAATCTTATTAAACTTTAGTTGGTCCGACAGCCCAATGTCAACAGCCTAATACACATACATTTTTGTATATCACAATTTTACTATGTGGAGTTAAGGTGTTTAAAAAAAAAAACTTCGTCTTCCTCATGACACGTGCACACACACAGTGTAAACACACACATTCTATCAACACGAACATATATAAATCGAAAAGAAAAAGAAAATTGTTCTAGCGCACGTTCGTGCATCAATGCAGCCCCAACGCCATTGGAATTGGGTTGGGTCCAGTGTGGTAACGCCATTAACGTGGGAGCCACGTCAGCATAACCGTTAGGATAACTAATGCTCTTAGTGGTTAAGAACTTAAGACCAAAATACTGAGTAATAAATTGGCATATTTTTTAAATATTTAACGATAACAAGATGGGATATAAAGAAAATGAAAACCCTTATAAGTTGGTTAATACTGTAAATATTAAATATTTAACACATAACGTACTAGTAATAGTCATTGGTAATGTGTCACCTTAAAAATTATCTACGTATTCAATTTTAATTAAGAAAAGTTCAAAACGTAGATGAATTGCTATCGCAAGTGTATTAAAGTAAGGTATATTTGAATGTACTGTAATAAGTTTAGTTAACGAGCTATGGTTTTGGAAGCACCCATTACTAAAATAGCAATAATATGGTACGAAACATATATGTCGCAGGAAAAAAGTAGCATATTAGATCGACATTATAGTGTTGGATTTTTTCGTTTAGAGAAGCTCATAACACTATCAGGCAAATGCCAAATGATGAAATGCATGCTTGAGTTAAGACAACATAAATTCACGTTAGTGCACTTTTTTTTTTTTTTTTTTTTTATTATTATTNTATTATTATTATTATTATTTTTCCTTACTTCAGTGACATACATTGATTAATATAAATATTGGACGCGTAGATAACTATTGGCGTATGTGTAAAAGAATTGATGTATTAGACTATTGGTACAAAACAATGGGTTTACACTTTATATTTTTTATAGCGAAATATTTTATAGATTTTAGAAGGCCTAATACAATAATAAAGCATCATACTTGTCAAAAAAAGCTGTTTTGAGTAGCAAACTTTTTTTTTTTCCTCGTTGGTGTACTGAACTTGCATTTTATTGCCAAAACTACGTACTTTGGACGTTTTTACCCCTCAAGTTATTAAAAAGTCGGGGGCAAAAATGTCATAAAAAGGTGAGAAAAAGTACAAAAGTACGTATTTTTGGCAATAAAATGCAAGTTCAGTACACCAACGAGGAAAAAAAAAGTTCGCTACTCAAAACAGCTTTTTTTGACAAGTATGATGCTTTATTATGGTATTAGCCCATTTTAGAAAGATGATATGCAATGTCTCGAGGGACTATGTGTTGAAAATTATAAGTTCAACATAATAAATAATACTCTAGTAAAAGAAATGTATTCTGAAAAAGTAAATTGAGGTTTATATTTTGTTTACAACTATTTAGTCATTTAAAATAAAGAAACGCTAAATCGACAAAAGGTTTATAAAATTATATTAATGACTTGAAATGTGTAGTGGTCCAATTATTTTCCATTATAATCTGTCTTTATTTTTTTTACCCTCGACAATTGTTTGACAAATCATTTTGTGAATATAATTTTGTAAACATTTTGTGATCGTAGCATTTCTCTTAAAAATATAGGTCTTGCTTATAACCAATCTTATATGTAAACAAATGTGCAAATTTTAGAGACCTACGTGTTATGTGTTTTGCAATTGTGTTGTGTTAATGGTTTCCTTATAAGTTGAGGACACATGTAATTAACTTATATTATACCTTCGCAACCAGGAGACAGATATGGATTTCCTTCATAGCCTTCCTCACATACGCAATGGTACCCACCACTTACCCTTGTAGAGCTAACACATTTGCTATTTGATTGGCATGCAAAACCATCTGTTGCTTCGGCTTCATAACAACTCAGATTACCAATAGCCCATTCAAGCACAATCGGCACAGTATCCTCGATCCTCTTTTTGAAATTAGTATCATTTAAATCATCAAGACCCTTAAACTTGAATACACTCTCCTCACCAACAAAGGCGTATGTACAAGGAAGCGCCCACCTACGGCTCTCACTTACGCTTGAACGATGTACTCCAGTCACGTAATAGGTTATGCCGTTGGGTATGGATGATTGACAACAACCATTTCCTGTACACTCGCCGGCTACAACGACCTCCCGTCTTGAACAGTGGACCATACAACCAGTAGACGGCAAAAGTTCAAAAACTGTATTTACCTTTCTTAATTTGGTCAGGTAACCAGAACTATCGCAACCGATAACTGTGAACTTGTTAACTTTCGATAAGGTGTACGGCCCGACATCAAACGTCACCAAGGTTGGAAAATCGTACATTGTGCCATTTGGAGAATAGCACCCACCCGCCAATAGATTGGATAGGCGGAAGGTGGAATCAGATATCAATTTGATCGAGCTGTAGCCGCCTTCTCTAATAGTGGCCTTTGGGGGGTATAGTGAAGTGTCGCAGTAGATGCGAAAATCCGCATTTATATAACACTCTGAGTTGTTGCCGATACCGAAAGGGTAAGGAACAATTAAGTCCCCGCATCTGCTGTCGCAACCTGGCTTCGCAATGTTGGTAGAGTTAATGAGGGTGTAGGATTCTGTGGTGGAATCTGTATCAGAAGCTGTAAACGAAAACATTTGCAATACTGCCCACATCAGGACAAGGAATTTCATGGCTTTCATTTGTGAATTTATAGTTCCCGAGTGCTGTAGTTGTTAAAGGGTTCTCAGATTGACTTTATAGAGGCTACAAGACATGCTTTCATAGACTAACTTTATATAGGCTACAAGAGACATGCTTTCATAATAATCTAAGGTTATATTTACATTTTTAATTATTATATTTTAGACGAGTAATTGGGCTACGGTGCATTCGGCCTCAATTTAAATATAATATTTGTTCTAATTTGAATGACATCAATGTAAATAGATTTTGTCCCTATTTGTTACTAGTCATAATACCCGTGCACGCACGAGTTTTTCCAGAAAAATTCAATTATATGGTATTGTCGTTTAAAAACAGAAAATGTTATGTATATTTTAAAAACTTAAAGATCAACATGTGCGAAAGTAAGAAAAATAATTAGCAGAAATTGTAAATATAACCGTGGCATCAACCTTGTATTGGATTCTTGAGCGTGTCTCCTTATAATGTTATTGGGTCAAAGGTTCTTTGATCGCATATATTTACACATAAATCAAATTTATTTAAAAAAAAATTTTACTATATAGATATTAAAAAATTTATCTGTGAAAATTATAATATAAGTACAACTAATAAGTATGCATGAGTTTTTTATTATGTATTAATATCAATTAATATTTTGTAAAAAAATTATTGGATGAAAGATTTAACTTTGTTTGGCTGACATAAATGTCAATGTTGAGCTTGATGTTGTTGTTTAACTTTAACTATTGATATCATCTTGTACAAAATGTGCAAGTTTAGTAGCACATAATGAGCGTTGATGAAGTTTTTTAAAAATGTTTTTCCGGATATCCATGTATAAACTTTAAATAGTAATTACATTAGTCGTTATAAGTACAATCGCGTATATTTGTTTTATGTCACAGTAACTCGTACTTACTATTTGATATTTATATTACCGTTAATAATAATTTAACTGTATTTAATATTCAAACCCGTGTACGTATAGATTAAACTTTTAAATAGGATAAAATGAGTTTTTATTTATATTTAACGTATATAGTAAAAAGATATTTTAATAGATGAAAGTTTAAAACTAATATTTATTTTAAAAGTATTTAATGTATATTAAAACAAATTCGTACATTTATAAAATTTTGTAAGTTTAATAGATGGAAGTGTCAAACCAATACTAATATTAATGTAATTGTAAACAAAGTCATATTATAAAATGTAGGGGGTATAAAGTGTAAGGGGTTATTTGTTTATTATCTAAAATTATAAAAAAACATGGAGATTTATAATTTTACACTTAACTCCATATAATATATTTAAAATTCAACCACTAATGTTTTATTAATTACCTCATCTTTTTTTAAGTTTTTATTTTCATAAATTTGACACCTATATTTTTATGTGTTTTTTTTCTCAATCAAATTATCCACCAAATTTATTAAAGTTTGACCAAAATCAATTCAATTTTGACTTTTTATTGGCCAATCATATTGCTCGATTTCGCCTATGTGTCAAAATCGAGCATTCCTATTGGTCGAATTTTTTTCCACTAAGATTGTTTTGTCAAAAAAACTCTGAAATGATGTAATTCTTTTATTATATAAAAGATGTGTTAATTCAATCTATATACAAACATGAACAATTTTCATAAGTCCGAGTAATTCATAAAAGTGGATGTGTCGCTTAAGATTTTAAGCCACCAAAGTGCTATAGACATAAAATTGTGGTTATTTAATTTTTGACAGAAAATCTTTATTAACTATATTCTTGGTTGTATTTGGGGGGCTTTTTTTATTTTATTTATTTATTTTTATTTTTTTTCTTTTTTCCCCCTCAACTTCTGATAGGAATAATTATGTTAGTTGTAACTAACTATGTCTTAATTCTTTTGAAGGAATTAAAATGCACTTTTTTTCTTTTTTATTATTTTTTATTTATTGTTTTATTATTTTGTAATAAGAATGGCATTTTTAAGCGATTTATAGGTTTTAGTTATTGTTGATATGCCGAAGCCCATGACATTCGTCTTTAGTAATTTGGTTTTATGAAAACCATGATAAACTGAACACCGAACATTTAATTTAGTTTCATTTGTTGATACACTTTATTTATAGTAGTTACTATTTAGATAGTTCTTGTGTAAGTTTATGTCCAAAGTTTATCAACAAGCCTATTAGATTTATATAAATAAAAAGCCCTAATGTTGACTATTGGGCTTGTGCTAATTATGATATTCCCTTTGCATGTATAATTGGGATATACATATGTCAGCGTTTCAGTTTCCACAGTCTCGTCATGAGATTCTTGACTGCTTGCTTTCTCTTCAACCATTCTATTGTCTCAGTTCTTTTTGCTATTTTAGGGAGCCCTAATGTCATCCCTTTATACATATTTTACATCAAGAAAAAAACATAGATTCAATATAAATTGGAACAATGTCTAGGTCAGTGTGTCTTGATGAACTTGTAGTGGCTGTCAAGTAAATCTTAATGAAGGACCAGGTGTTTGTATATTTTGACAGGATATGAAGTTGGCAAAGGAGTTAAGGAGGGTTTCCATGGAGTTAAGTAAGGTTTTCAAGGAGAGGGAAGGTTTGATTGATGAGCTTTAGAAGCTAAAGGGTTCGACTATCTCCATAGAGAGCGCAACTTTCTTGAGGGGTATTCAAAGGCATGGCTTGGAGAAGGCCATGGGTCTGTTGATTATGGTTAAGGAAACAGAGCTTCGGGCACATGAGAAGTTTCTGTTTCATAGGAAGATTAGGGGTTTGTAACAGGTTTGGTGGAGGGTAAGGTGTTTTTTCGATTTTTAGGGTGGGTTTTTAAGTTTGTATAGGTCGGGTTTTTGTTGAATCCTATGTGCATGGTGCTATATTTTTTTATATATTTTTTTAATTCATTAATGAATGATATGTTGAGTTATTCATATGTTGTTGCTTATTATTTTTATTATTATTTTTTTTAAGATTTGACTATATTTTTAATGTTTTTGAACTAAGTTAGATTTTAAAAATTAGGCCATGTTTTGTGTAATAATTTCTTAATTAGCTTCCCTCAAACTGATTTATTAGTTGCACTTAAGAGTTAATTGCCAAAGTTATATGGGCATTAGCTTTTAGTAGCACCAAACACGCCTTATAACACCTCTTAAGACGTATACCAAAAGATTGTTTAAAAATAACTTTTGCGGCATTCCAAATGATTTAAAGAACCATTAAACTGAAGTTTTTAAGAAGATTCGGACGCTATTTAAAATGGCAGAACTCTATGCAATTAGGCCAACACTCATGAGCCTTAAAAGGCATATGAAATGTGTATATTCAAATTCTAAAGTGTATCATTAAGGGAATACTTAAATGACAATGTAAAAAGTTTATGGTTTTCGCAAAAAGACTGCTTAATGTGAAATGCACATAGTAAGAAATACACATCTTCACCCATTGGCTGCTCCACATATTTTTACACCCTGCGCACTTCATTCATCATATATTAGTTACAAAATATATGACTTTACATATTGTAAATTAAAACGTAAAAAGACATGAGATAAAATAAAGAAACATGTTTCTACTTTGTTTCTCTCTTTTATGTGGTTATAAACCTTTATGTGCGTGTTTTGTAGCAATTTATAGCTAGTTGGAAAGAAATGTTCACTGCTTCGATTCCAGGGTTGAATTGGCAACTTGGTAGGGTAATTTTCAAACCGCTAGATCAAAGACGTAACACGTACATCACGACTTATTTTTTGTTGAAAAAACATGTTTTTGCCAATTGTCTTATGACTTAGGATCAAATGAGGATCAGAATAGCTTAATCTTTTAAATATATAGTTTAAGAAAAACATCATTATTACAACTTTCTTTTTCTTACTTTTTACACAACGACAATTTTATCCGTAATTAATTAATTTAAAACTTCTTCAATTTTTGTAATAATAACATTAAGCGTGGGCAATTTGGTAACTCGAACTAAATTCTTTATTTATTTTTTTAAAGTAGACAATTAATTTTGAACAACCACGAAAATGTTGATTATAAATTTGAAAATGAGGTAGTATTATAAGATTAAGGGGTGTTAAAAAAAAAAAAAGCAAAAATCTAAGTATATATTCATAGGTTAGAAAAATATAATTAGTGTGACGAGTATTTTTTAATTTTAAATAATTTTGTATTTTAATATATTTTCTACGAACTATTTTCTTTAATTTTTCTAGGTATTGAAACTCACTCTAATTATTAGACAAATGACTCTGATTACTTTTATAAAACACCTTTTTATTTTATGACGCAGGCGGAGGATAATAAAAGACCAAAGAAGATGGTAGCACTCGTAAGATTTTTTTTTTGCTAAGTGTATTTTCTATACTATTTTTATGTTGGAAAAATATATATTAGCTTTTGGTCCTCTTAAAATATAAGATGTATATTTTTGGCCCTCCCACAAAAAAGTTCAAGCTCCGCTACTGTTTTGTAACATCTTCAAATTACGTCATATTACATCATATCATACATTTGGGATAAATATTGGCATAACGCATTGTCTAGATATTTTTAAAGTTGTTAGCTCTTTTAGTTCGATCAAAATTGTAATCGACATAACATTTATATATTAATATTTCTTCAATCAATTATGTCTTATGTTACCAAAGTGGTTTCTTGCTATTTTAAAGGAATTTTAATAATAAAGTTTTTATACTATACAAAAAATCATGTAGCACAAAGTTGAAAACTAGCACTCTAAAAAAAACCATTTTTATGTAAAGCGAACAACAATGATCGATTAGTTCCAAAAAAAAATAAAATAAAAAAAATAAAAATAAATAATAGTAAAAAAAATAAAAATAAAAATCGGCCTTATCCAATATTTAATGTGATGTGATGTCATTTTAATTAATACTGGTACCCACTTGACAATTTCACATTTATTGTTACAGAGCGATCTCAAATAATTGGCTAAGAGGTTAATGATCACCAACTCACGTGGCCCATTTGACAAGGAACCATACATTATAAAGGGTTAATTCTGTCATGTAGAGTATTCCCGAGATACATATTTGGTCCAAATTACTAAGGGTGCGTTTGATTTATTTAGTTGCTATAAATCATAATGGGTATGACTTTGATATAGGGTGGAATGATAATGAAGGGTATGATAAAATCACCTACACACATAAGATATAAGGAAATTTTTACATTTAGGGTGCGTTTGGTTCGCTCTTTTGGGTGGGTATCACAAAAAGAAGAAACAAAAACCTTGTTTGGTTGGTTTTGGGCCCACCACTTTGAGAATCAAGGAATGAGATTTCATTCCACCCAAATTTGGTGGGTGTCTCCCCAATCCATCCAATCAAATTTTTTTTTTATTTGATAAAATTTTTTCAACCACACATTATTTATTCTTTTTCTTATTTTATGATTTTTTCAACCACAAATTATATATAATAATATATTTTCTCTCTCATACTTTTTTCTCAAATCTTTCCCACATCTTTCAAACCTTTCCCAAATCCAAATTCAATTCCATTCCCACTTGCGAACCAAACGCACCCTTAAGTATCCTCAATCCATTGTAATGGGCCCCATAACCAACCAAACAACATTAATGACTTTCAAAGTCATAGATTCATACCCATACACCCTATCCAAACGGGCCCTAACATTGTTAATACGACTATGTTTTTTTAGCGATAGTTTGACTTTTTGACCAACTAATCAACATGGTTTAAATTTACAGTCACACAAACTCAAATAAAGTAAAGCCTTCCCTTTAAAAGAAGATGAAATAACCACTTCAAGATAGTTTGACTAATATTGACTGTTACTCCCTCCGTCCCTTATTTATTATCCACATTTTTATTTCGGGTTGTCCTAAATTAATTGTCTGCTTTAAAAACTAGATAGAGAATTTAGTTCAAGTTTACCATATTACATTCACTTAAGGTTATTATTAGAAATATTAAAGAAGTTTTAAATTAATTAGTTAATGGTAAAACTATCATTCTGCAAAAAATTAAGAGAGGGAAAGCTGTAATGATGATAATTTTCTTAAATTATGTGATTTTTGTCTGTAGACAATTATTTTGAGACGAAGAAAGTAAATGAAATAATATTTTTTTCATGTCACATCCACGAAACACAATAGATACCTCTCACACTTCACTCATTCCACGCTACCAAAAACACACGCATCCCCACAAACACAAACAAAAATTCTTTCTTGCTCTATCAAATCTGACTTCGATCATAGCCGACCGTCGCCATCTCTACAAGCACCACCTACAAACACAAACAAAAATTCTTTCTTGCTCTATCAAATCTGACTTCGATCATAGCCGACCGTCGCCATCTCTACAAGCACCACCTACATAGACACCACACTCTTCAAAACCATTAGCAAAGTTTAATTCAAATTTGAATAAAATAAAATAGTGTTAAAAATAAATAAGTTAAGTAAGAATACCAATCACTACAAACATACCTATTCTTTAAATTGCTAGTTTGTGGCACGATATTGTTTATATAAGCCACTAGTTTGACTAATAGAAAAGTATCTTCTCAAACTATCTTCTCAAACTATTGTTTATATTGTTGACGGTATTGTTTGTAACCTTGCAAGCTTTTCAGTGCTTGCAGATATTTGTGCCGATTAATGAAAATTCTATGTTTCTATAAAAAATTTAGAAAGTGTAAATAAGTTATTAGCATTACAAAAAGAGAGATTAAAAAGTGATGGTTATTCTATACATACTTTCTCAAAAGTACCGAAATACGTAACCTACTAAAAATATTACTTATATCGCTAACAAACTTTCAAAATTGGCACAAGATACGTAATGTTGACCGGATTTTTACAAGGTTGACCGGTTTGGAGGTTAACATATAAAAAAACTTACATTATCGGTCCCTATGGTTTGCGTCTGTTTTCACCGGTCATCCTTTAACGTTATTTCAATTATAAAAGTTAGAATAATGGTCCTTGTCGTTTGGGTTGACTTTCACCTTTAGTCCCTTGACTTTATTTTCACTTTTTCGTCCGTTTTTACACGTTTTGTTCCGTTTTTACACGTTTTCTTTCGTTTTTCCACTTTTATAAAAAAAATCGAATAAAATTTTATAAAAAAAATCGAATAAATTTTTTTTTCGAATAAATATTTTTTCTAAAAATTATTTTTTTCGAAAATATATTTTTTTTCGAAAATATTTTAGAAAAATATTTTTCTAAAAAATTTTTCGAAAAAATATATTTTTTCTAAAAAATATTTTTTTTCGAAAATATTTGAGAAAAAATATTTTTTTCGAAAATATTTTAGAAAAAATATTTTTTTTCGAAAATATTTTATTCAAATATTTTTTTAAAAAAAAATCGAAAAAATATATTTTTTATTCAAATATTTTTCTAATTTTTTTTTATTTTTTTCTAAAAAAAGTTTTAGAAAAAAAATATTTTTCTAAAAAATTTTCGAAAAAAAATATTTTTTCTAAAAAATATTTTTTTCGAAAATATTTTAGAAAAATAATTTTTTAAAAAATTTTCGAAAAAAAATATTTTTTTTCGAAAATATTTTAGAAAAAATATTTTTTCGAAAATATTTTATTCAAATATTTTTTAAAAAAATTCGATAAAATATTTTTTTATTCAAATATTTTTCTAAAATTTTTTTAATTTTTTTCTAAAAAAAATTTAGAAAAAAAATGTTTTTCCACAAAATATTCGAAAAAAAATATTTTTTCTAAAAAATATTTTTTTCGAAAATATTTTAGATTTTTTTTTCGAAAATATTTTAGAAAAATATTTTTCTAAAAAATTGTCAAAAAAAAATATTTTTTCTAAAAAATATTTTTTTTCGAAAATATTTTATTCAAATATTTTTTAAATTATTCGAAAAAAAATTATTCGATTTTTTTTTATAAAATATTTTTTATAAAATTTTATTCGATTTTTTTTATAAAAGTGGAAAAACGAAAGAAAACGTGTAAAAACGGACCAAAACGTGTAAAAACGAACGAAAAAGTGAAAATAAAGTCAAGGGATTAAAGGTGAAAGTCAACCCAAACGACAAGGACCATTATTGTAACTTTTATAACTGAAATAACGTTAAAGGATGACCGGTGAAAACAGACGCAAACCACAGGGACTGATATTGTAAGTTTTTTAATATGTTAACCTCCAAACCGGTCAACCAGGTAAAAATCCGGTCAACATTACGTATCTTGTGCCAATTTTGAAAGTTTGTTAGCGATATAAGTAATATTTTTAGTAGGTTACGTATTTCGGTACTTTTGAGAAAGTATGTTGCGTATCTACAAACTTAGTCTTATAAGATAAGTAAAGTCAGTCATGCAAAATGTATAAGCCCAAGATCAAACCAAGGCTCAAGCCCGTGAGCCCAATAGTGGCGTGTAAGGATGTATAAAGCCTCCAAATGCTCTCATTAGGTGTAGAAGCATTGTATGTGTGTGTGTGTGTTTTTGTGTGAGAAATACAAGACGCATAGTTCTTTCTTTCACCACCTATCTTCTCTTCCTCTTCTTGCCAATAAAAAATGTAATGTATAAAATAAGTCAAATGATGTTAAATGGGTTAAAAAATATAGAATATAATGAGTTTGGGGGTTAAATTTGCAATCTCACATAGGACATTACAGTGCTTATAACCACTAAATTTCAAAACCAACGACTTAATAACTGTTTTATCGTTACTTTTTATTCACTAAGTAAGTCTATATTTTGTAATCATAAGTTGGTTGGTAATTAGAAATTATTGATATTAACTGTAAGGTGATTGTTGGACTATGTTTAGCAAGATAAATCAAAACAATGTTCATTGTGATTTTTAACATATATTATTATAAAGTTAAATTTAATTTAACTAACATTTTTTACTTTGAGCTAAAGCAATAGAGCAGTAAAGTTGAATTTGGCCATATAATCACCCTGTACTAACAAATAGCTAGTGTGTCTTCCATTAGAAAATGCACCTTTGTGCTGTCAATATAAAACTAGAAATTAAAGTGCATAAGAAAGAAATGAAAAGTAACTTTCTGAGATATCAACTATTACATTAAAAATTGTCCTATGATAAAGGATATAGATTCACCATGTGTTTGCTATGTTTGTTATAGTCCTTGGTTTATGATATATAATGTGATATGCTGATATGATCATTTAAGCATGTATAGGCCATCCTTTAACATTTCCGGGTCATAGCTAGGTTGGACATTCTCTCCAACTTAAGAATGAGGAATGCACATAAGCTGTCGCTCGTTATCAGTATATGTTTGTGCCGGGAATGTGGTGAAAGGGTAAAACAAAACGAATTGTTAAGATGAGAATGGATTATACATGCTTAGCAGATCAAAACTCGACCGTCCAAATTACATATCTGATATACCAAATTTGGATCATGTATGAATCATTAGTATTCACTTTTTATTGACTTGAAAAAAAAGGTGTTGCAAGTTAATTCAACTTGTCACTATTTTATTAGTGGTATCTGTAATGATTGGGTAATCATAGTGTTTTTAGCCTTAAAATGAATGTTTAGTAGTCATATTTGCACCAGGACCAAAAAGTTTGGATTATAAATCTTGTGTAGTATATGATCCATGGATTTGGGATGCATTATTCAGAAAAGGTTTCACTTTCTTTCTTATAATAATCTACAAAAGTTGATGTCTTGAGACAAAGAATGTGGATTTATATTATCCAACTTTTTGGTTATCCAAGACAAAGCTAATAATGGATTAAAATAGTTAATAAAACAAAAGACATACCTCGTACCTCTGTATTCTTGATTAATCCTCAAGAGACAGTAACCCATNTTAATATTATCCATCGGTTTTTCGGTTTTCCCCGCGGGTTACGGTTATCCCCAATTGAATATTATATGGACAAAATGGCGGTATTAATATTAAGTCACACTAAAATCCACCGAAAAAATAAAGGAAAACACCCTAATATATTCTTTTTTTTAAAGTTAAAGAAAATGAATATCGTATCAAACAATTTAACGCTTTTGAATAATTCATGTACATAATAAAATATGTTATGTAATAGAGATATGTATATAAAAAAATATAATGAAAGAAATTATATATGATGTATATATATTCTAGTTAATTATAATATCAATAAAGCGGGTATAAATTCGGGTAAACGGATACGGGTAATCGGACGGGTATTACCAGAACCCGTACCCGAACCCTTACCCGGCTAAAAAATTATATCAATACCCAAACCCGCATCCAAACCCGCCAACCCGCCCCCAAACCCGACCCAACCGGTTCGGGTTTCGGTTTTCCCCATCGGTTTCGGGTGCTTTTGCCATCCCTTCTTGGCATGGCTACATGGTTGTCTGACCGACAACAAACCCTTTTTTAAAAGGAAAAAAAAAAAAAGAACATACTGACTATGCGAGTCATCATAAACGAATGGTTTAAGTCTAGCTATACACAAATCCGTGTGTCGCTATGGTGTATGGGCTTTGCGACTCACACTTTTCGATTACTAAGGGAGCAGCAACCAAAACACATCCTGGAACAGCGCAGCCATGCTGGACTCTCTGAAACTAATGCAAGACCAATGCTATAATAACCGTTATTCATCTATTAGCAAGGTTTACTACAAATTTGAACCTTCAAAACAGCTACTATATAAGGATATAAAATAAAGCAAGCCTACTGTTAGTGAGACCAGACCGATATAATGACCAACTACGTAGTATTAGTTTTTGTTTATTGACTGATTCACATGAATCCTGGATGCAGTTCCTAAAACACACTATATTAACTAGCATATTTTTTTAACTCGTTTAAATTATACACCAAATAAGTGTATACTGCTGGTGCTACAAAAATAATGGTTAGTTTACAACAAAAAATAGCCTACAGTGTTTCAAAAATGTTTCTGACCATGAAATTATGTAGGATCCACCTCTATTGGCACTTCGAGTTCTTCCGGTTCCAATGTGTTTAAATCCGAACTCTCTTCTTAACTTACCTCAAAATCATGAGCATTTGGAACATACCGAACAAATTCATTGCTTTTAATAAATTTCTCAACGTTGAATAAATGTCCTTCAATTCTTTTAGCTTGCCGTTTATCTCTCAGCATAAAAACATGAAATTTACCGTGAATTTCAATCCAACTACAACCCGGTTGTTTAACAATGCGTCATTGCTTCATAGCCTTTCTAACTCGTCTCACATCACCCCAACCCATTTGCCCAAAACCTTTCTCGCCTCATCTAACTGACCTGCATTCGTTAAAGTTGCTAAAACTGTGTTCCATTGTTGAACAGTTTGTATGCATTATTAATGAGGCCAGATTGTTGTGTGTATCAATGAGTTAAATTGAATGATTGTGAAGAGAATGTGGATTTGATGATATAGGCATGGATTATTTGGGTGTGTTTGGATGGTGAGTTTGAGTTTAAGGCTTGGTTTAAAAGTGTCAGCTAAATGCAATGATATTTTGCCATTCATACTATAACACATTTACCATGTTGTTCTCTTTAGAATGATTATAACCCAATAACTAAGTTATAGAATCACTCTCCTTGTTAACTGATGTGTGTTTAAAACAGTTTTATGAAGAACAAGCAATAAACAAATTTAACAAGATATACCCCGTAAGTTTTTCTATATGGCCGCGGGGGATCGACTTGGGAAAGATTCTAAATATAACTGAAGCATAGCAACTACTCACTGCATCGTACAATTTGTAATGCCTAGAATGGTTTCTGGTTTATCACAGGAATTGCATAGTTATAAATACTGATCCGTAAAAATTCATATCACGATCGATATCAAAATGTCTCATACATATATATGAATTATTATGAAATATATCACCAGTGAGAGCGAAAGAATTTTAAATTTGATGATGTGTGATTACATACACCATCCAACAAATTTATGCATCTTTTTGCAAGCTTAGCAACCGCCACTAACTGCTCTTCTGGACCATATCCAACGCTCAGTTATCGANAATACAAGATATTACAGTACAACGTGTTATGGTAATACATGATATATGCACTCAAATTACCTACAACTCATTTTTACAAACAAGGAAGATATAGAATAATAAAAATTCAACATACTTTAAGCAATGGATAGAAAACACTATATAACAATGTGTGGGGAAACTAAGCATAGTTGTTATTCTGATGGTATCGATACTACAAAAGCAACTTGGAAACTTCAGCGCGGTTTGCTTTCTTGAAACGGCATTTTAGTACTACTGCCTGAGTAAGATTCCCATTCATTAGTACTATATGGGATTAATGGTACCTCGTAAAGATCAGATTGCTCAACTTCTAGGATCAAGCTTCTCGTTTCTTCATTTGTTTGTTGTTGACTCCATGGATGAGTTTTGAGCTTCTTTAGTCCCTCTAACTCCATTGCTACCTCTTTCATTGTAGGTCTATCATTGCCATGTACGTTAAGGCATCTCTTTACCAAGTCACCTACTACTTGTAACTGCTCAAGAGTTCCTTCACGTAAAACTCTAGGTTCAACAATTTCAAATAGGCGGTTTTCTTTCATCGCCTTGACAAAATATGTTGCTAAATTCTTATCTTCAATCGATCTATCTGCACAAAGCGGTTTTTGCCCGGTTATGAGTTCCGCAAGGACAACTCCGAAGCTATATACGTCACTCTTGTCTGTTAGCTGGCTTGTGTGGAAGTACTCAGGATCAAGGTACCCTAGAGTGCCTTGAACAAGAGTAGTAACTTGATCGTGATCTAACGGGACTAACCTTGAAGCACCAAAATCTGAAATTTTTGTGGTATAGTTATCATTTAGCAATATATTGGTGGACTTGACATCTCTATGTATGATAGGCATAATGGCTTGTGAATGAAGGTATCCAAGTGCGCCTGCAGCTTCAGAAGCAACTCTCAACCGATTCTCCCATGATAACCAACTCATTCCTCCTGATTTTTGATGAATGTGGTAGTAAAGCGTGTTATTAGAAATGAACTCATAAACTAATACTGGTACCTCCTCCTCCAGACAACAACCTAAAAGCTTTACCACATTTCGATGAATGACTTGTGTAAGGATGAAGACTTCATTGATAAATTGTTCTGATTGGGTTTCATCCACTAATTTAGACTTCTTTATTGCAACAACACGTTTATCCGACAAAATTCCCTTATACACTACACCATAACCACCTCGTCCAATAATTCGCTCCTCAGAATAATTGTGAGTTGCTTTCCGAAGTTGGTCAGTGGTAAACATAATCATTGCCTCGCTAGTCCCTGGTGCATTAAGCTTTTGTTTCAGAAAGACACCACCATTTTGCTCAAAGAACTTTTCTCGTAGCTTGTTTAGTTTCCTTTTTCTTATTCCAAAGAAAATCACAGTCACGACAGATAATATTGCTAGTGAGCCAAACACTAGACCTATATGGAAAATAAACGGAAAGCTTAATTATTCAATTAATTGATTGTAGTTATTTAAAAGAGAATCCAAAATTATATTGTTCATGTAATATAAAGATCAACAAGTTTGGTAAACTTTATGGCGTTGTATAATGATAATCTACATAATCTAGCCTATACATGGACTTCCCATATGGAATCTTTTGCAAAGTAAGAGTAGACATATTTATGGTTACTTGATTATATAAAGAATTACCTAATGTGAATATCATCACTGGAAAATTTGAACCTTTATCACGCTGACATCCATTTGGTGTTGTAGCATTACCGGTGTATCCTGGCCGACATGTACAACTGTAACTCCCTGGTGTATTAATGCAGTTCCCATCGCAGTGAAATTTGCTTTTGTCATTGCACTCATTTATGTCTAGCAATGAAAATGTTTATAAATCAATTAAGCGGTTTTTTACACAGATATATGTCTGCTACAAGTAGTATTCCATATATAGAATGTTATGAATGATACTATAGAATAGAAAACCAATGATATTTTATTGAGGCGCTACTACATGTTGGATCACAAACTTAATTAAGTATGGACTTGCAAGTCCATGAGGAAGAAATGAAATACTTATGTGACAGTGACGTGTTAGATGATTAAATCTTGTATTGGATCAAATTTAGAATTCTACAATTAAATACATAAAATTGGATTTGAGATTAGCCTAATTTTAAAAGTTTAGCATTGATTGTATATTGTTTTAACCAATCAGAATATAAAGCTATTTTACACTAAACCCCAAAGTTAGAATGTAAAAAGAACTTACAAGGTTAAGCTTAAAGCATCCACTATGGATGTTTAATAATAGGTGCAAAAATTTATAAAAAGGTACAAGAATTTATTTACCACAGTGAGGAACCATTTCATGCTTAGGTGACATAAAAAGGTTTATGAGTTTGGAGAGGTTCAAAAATGTTGTATGAATTAATGTTGGAACAATTCTTTATTTATAGTGAGAATGTGTTCATAATATGAAATTTTTTATGAATTAATATAATTATATAGGATGACATTTTTATAAACCTTTTAATAAGTTTGACATAGTGAATGTCCTTATTAATAAAAGTTAACCTAATTCATTTATATTTTCACCATAGTTTATTCAATGACTTTTATACATTGACAGATAAGAATGACCTATTCGCTTTCAGTACAAATTGAGCTTTTTTATTGGTCTAATTTTTATAATTTTATATAAAACATTTTTTTAGTGTATTAAAGATGAATTATGTAAAATTTAGCTCTTCTATAGGGTGGTGGACCGGTGTTAGAGAAAAAAAGTGTTTCAGGTATAAAATGGTGACAAGTCTTTGACGAGGTTACGTGGCAAGTGACATGGATGACATGTCATAATAAATATTAAAAACATAAAGATGACTTGCTACGTTGTTCTTCATGTCACCTAAACAATCTTACAGTTATTTGAAAAACTACATATAGCATTTGCAAGTATTAATTTCGTTATATGTGTATTGATAATCATTCATATTGCCATTGATAGTGATTTTAAATGAAAACCAGAGACTGACCTTGGCAGCCTTGATCAAGATAAGGGTTACCCTCATACCCTTGGTTGCAGCTACAACGATATCCACCACCATCTACACCATAGCACTCACTGTTAGCTTTGCATTCAGTTGCCTCAGAGCAACTTCGATTGCGTGCAATTACCCAATCTAGCACAACAGGGATAGCGGATGATACTCTCCGTCGTAAGTCTGTAGCATTGGATAAATCACTGGCACCATTAAACCGAAAAGTTCCTTCCTCACTAAGAAAAGCATAGCCACAGTCATTGATGGACCAAACATCTTTGTGGTTCTGAAAGGTGTTGAGTGTAACAGAGTAATAATCAAGACCTTTTGTTATAGATGTCTGACAACAACCATTTCCTGAGCACTCCCCAGCAGCTACTTCGGATAAGTTGCTGCATAATCCAATACAGCCACTAGAATAGCGTTCTTTCCCCACGCCCCTGATCAAAGCATAATCATCACACCCAATGACCGTGAACTTGTTCTTTGTCGAGAAAGTGAATAACCCATCCAAGTTACTGGACCAACTTTCTGTATCATTTACATCGCCATCTTGGTTGTAGCATTTGTAAGAGACTATGGTGAAGGTGCGTAACTCTGACTCTGAAATGTTATATATTTCGATGTTGGTTGATTGAATGAACAACTTTGGGGGATCATAATGAGTTGAGTTGCAAGTAACGTAGAAAGATTTGTCGAGAGAACAACCAGTGCCTTCGCCAATTCCGAAAGGGTAAGGAACTGTAATATTCCCGCAGTGGGTTTCACAATGTGGTTTTGCTATTTGTTTCATAGCTTTTAAGTCGGAACCTTGAAGAGTTCCCAAGGCCATTGTAAAAGGAAATGTAAACACACAAAGGATCATGATGAAATGAAGAAGCATGTTTGTACGTACTAGCTTTCTTATTCTTTTTTTGTGGTAGTAATACACTTACTTTTGTGCATGTTTCAATAGTAATTAGCGTTCATTTTATAGCATCGCTTGCTGCAAGAAAGTATTGACTCCTGAAAAGATCCTGAACGAAATTTCCAAGGATCGTTTTATTACAAATGTTGTTTAACGACCAATATTCACACACCTGTCTCGTTTTATTTTAATATCTTTGGTTGTTAGCGCTATGGTTCAATCACATTGAGTTTGATTGTGTGGAATATTCTGAGGGAAGACTTTGGATAACCTTGTCCTCTACAGAAGACTTCCAAATTTCCTGAGAAAAACACCAAATATTGAATTTTCTCATCGGTCCCAAATGAATATATATCAACCAGATCTGAAATTTCTTTTGATTGCTTCCAAATATAAGTTTCGTAGTCTAGCTAAATTTGTGGTTCTCCTTTGTGATAATAGTACACGTACAAGACCATCAAACCATTCCAATATTAGAACTCAAAACAAAGATTGCTAGTGGTAAGAGTTTTTATTTTGCTTTTTTCTC
>LBNU01036963.1:0-12271 GCA_014162995.1 Artemisia annua | reverse complement strand
CCGGTTCGACGGTATTAGTGGATCCCGGTAAACCTTGTACCGAAAGGAAGCCGGTAAAAGGCCGCGTGTTCCGATGGTAAAGGTCGGCGGTATGAAAAGGTGGGATCGTGGCTATAGTCGAAGGGGAGGCCTATGGTGGTTTGGGTTTGAGGGGAGGATTGTTGGGTGTACAAACCCAATCCCACATCGGTAGAACTATAATCTCAAAGTTAACATATACGCTTGGTGGACTACTCTTTCTATCACCAATTGGTTTTAGAATGGAACCTCAGTTGTGCTTATATGTTGGACTTGGTGAGATGTTAGGCCGAAATTGATCATGTTTGATCGTGTGGAATATTCTGAAGGAAGACTTTGTATAACCTTGTCCTCTAGAAGACTTCCAAAGTTTCTGAGTAAAACACCAAATATTGAACATTCTCATCGGTCCCAAATGAATATATATCAACCATATGTCCATATCTGAAATTTCTTTTGATTGCTTCCAAGTATAAGTTTCGTAGTCTAGCTAAATTTGTGGTTCTCCTTTGTGATAATAGTACACGTACAAGACCATCAAACTATTCCGATATTAGAACTCAAAACAAAGATTGCTAGTGGTAAGAGTTTTTATTTTGCTTTTTTCTCTGTGAAAGTTCGTTGAATTTGCAAGATCATCTTCCAGGAAAGAACAAAGTACGTACAAGGAGAGACCACAATTTTTTTTTCCTATCATAAGTACTAAAATCCGCACCACAAAGAATTTTTGAGCTTAGCTAAAGTTGCACAATAAAAGTATCACAAATATAGGGGTTGCTCATATAAAAAGGGCACTTACTGAAAACAAATTACACTTTTATTGGCAAAAATAGTGAATAATGTATATTTGGAAAAACTAGAAAAAGGAAGCACAAACTAGAGTGACATTCTATAGACTGTGGGGATGACACTTGCCATATTGTTTTGCTCAATATTTAGCCCATTTACGATATCTCTATTAGACCCAGACGCATAGAGAGGAATATATATAGATTACACAGAACCACACTGTTTCAATTTTGATGGACCGAACTGGAATGTACTTAATAGAGTTTGGTTCTATTCTAGTTGCAACTAGCAACTACATTTATTCTGTCACTAACCATTCCACTCAGTGACCAACATATCTGGTCACTATCAATTTCATCTGTTTCAGTACTTTTTTTCAACTTAATGAACAATTTTTGCCACTAATTTAACCGAATGTGTCACTATCACATGACTAGATACAATTGTGGCCAAAATACCATATACCTACTTGTTTTTATAAAGTTGTCACTTTGCGACAGATGTTTAATACTCGTAACTCAGTTAGTAATAATGGCAAAATTAGTGACTGGTTGTTTTTGCTTAGTGACCGAATATATTCTAGTCAAAAACCTGTTAACATTTAAATGGCACTTTCACTGGCAAAAATTTGACACTAAATAATTATATATTGTTAAAAATGAGGTTTTTTTTGTTGTACTATCAGGCATTGAGTTTTCTCAAGTAATAAACCCTTACCAACCAATTACAATGAGTTTTTTTTTTTTTTTTTTTTTTTTTTTTTTTTTTTTTTTTTTTTTTTTTTTGTACTAGAGTTAACCTTGATTTGAGAAACATAGATTTGCATTCAATTTTATGTCCGTATTGTGATTCGGAAACGGAAACCATAGAGTATATGATGGTGTCTTGCAACTGGTCATACACAATATGGAGTTATGTTTTTTCAATGGTGGGGATTTTGTTTGCCTCAACATTCTCGTGGTAACTATTTTAGTACGTGAAAACCCAAAACCCTAAAAAAGTTCTCTCTCCTTCGGCAAAAAAAGACGGCAAACACTCGATCACTAATCGATCTAAAATATTCTTCTCTAACGTTGAATATTCTTTATTAATTGTGTTTGTCATCTTGGTGCTGTAGCGAATCACTTTCCCACTTATAACTAACGAGTACCTTTTAAATCTAGTATTTAATTGGCTACCTTTTTACTAGTGGGTCGGTGAAGATTTTTTGATTATATATTACCTATCAATTGCTTGGCATATATTCTACTTTGGTAAGATATAACTTCATGGTTCTTTTGTATTAATTTCAGTCGGTCCTACTGGTTGATTGATTAATATTAATTGCTTTTGGTCTCATCAATGGTGGATTAGTTACTGGTTTGCTATGCTTACGAAACCCTAACTTCACGTTAGGGTTTTAATCTTTTTTATTGGTATTTGTTGCATGCTGTCTATTGTTTATTGGTGTCGTCGATTGGTTTCTTGGGTTTTGAGAGATGGAAAAAGGTTTCTTGAATTCTACTAGTGCTAATAAAGGTGAACACCATGGTGAGGAGAATATTTCATCGATCTTAAATACTTTTAAGGAGTCTGTGGATAAGTTGGGTGACAATGTTAATGCTGCTGCAAGTGAGGTTTGTAATGCTTCCAAAGTTAATACGAATGTTGATTTTTATTGAGTTAAGGTTTTTCGAGAAACCACTTTAATTTTTTTTTTTTTTTTTTTAGTGATATATATTTTAATTAAAATTAATTAAAAGAGAAAAAAGTTTTCGTTAATTAAAAGGAAATAAAGTTTCTTACTTTTAACACAGTTCCTTAAGGCCAGATGGCAAGGATAAGTATTTTTCACCTTACGCTTCAGCGCCACCTCAGTTTTCTCTCTTCTCTCACTTGTCCTCACTTTACTTCACCTTTTAATGGGCAAGGCAAGGTGAGTCGTTCACCTTAACTCCCACTCACTACCATTCTCCTCACTCACATTCAAATGCATTAGTGGGGCCCGATTTTTGTGTAAAGTTGCAAGGTGATCAGTTCACCATAAGTTGTTTTGGGAAGTGTGAGTCGCGCGTGAATGAGAAACATGGGCAAGGTGATACTGCGTGAGATGGTAGCAAGGTGAGAGCTTCACCTCTTCCTTGCCGACCAACCTAACATGGCATGTATCACACATTTATCATCAAATGAGTTTATTAAAATATAATTTTCCTAAGACTAGCTATAATAGAACACATAAGACCAAGACGCGTCTTGTGTTTAGGTGGAAGGCTTAACAACACGTGCTACTTATTACGCATACCAAAGTATAACGTGTTAGGAGGCGATGGAACCCGTTTTAGGTAGGTATGAGAACACTCTTGTTGGGTACTTCTTAGGAAAAGCTATAGCTTTTCCAATTGTGCAGAACTATGTTACTAATACGTGGAAGAAATTTGGCGTGCAAAAGATTATGAAGAATGAAGCGGGTGTTTTCTTATTTAAGTTCTCTTCTAAGGACGGATTGGAGCAGGTGCTCCAACAAGGCCCGTGGTTAATCCGTCATTCACCTCTTATTCTTAGGAAATGGTCTCTTAATGTTCCCTTAACCAAGAATGAGGTAACTACGATTCCTGTTTGGGTTAAATTACATAATGTGCCTATAGTTGCTTATTCGGAGGTTGGTTTAAGCTTGATTGCTACTCAAGTGGGGAAACCAGTTATGTTGGATTCATTTACATCTTCTATGTGTGTTGACTCGTGGGGTCGGATTAGTTATGCTCGTGCGTTGGTTGAAGTGTGTTCAAATTTAGAATTGAAAAAGGAAGTTAGTATGGCTATTCCATTGGATGATGATAGTGGTTATTCGACGGAAATCATTCGTGTCGAATATGAATGGACACCTCCTCATTGCAGCGTTTGTAAGATATTTGGTCACACACTTAGTGAGTGTCCAAAACAAGTGAAAGAGGTGGTTCATAAGGTTTCTAATGGGGTGAGTAATACATTGAATCAGGTGGTTAATAACAATGAGGGGTTCACAGAGGTAAGGAACCGTAAGAATAAAAGTAAGAGTGTGGTTTCTACGTCTCAACCTAAGCCAATTGGAGGGTTTAAACTCTCCAAGCCTAATGCTAATTTTTGGAGACCTAAAGTCACGAAAACTTCTAATCAGGTTGGATGAGGATGAGGATGTTCTTGGTATTCCTACTAAGGAAGTGAATAAGGATGTTGATGTTGGTCGCACAATGGAAGCAAAGAGGAATGAGTCTCTACAGATTAGTAATACATTGCATGAATCGCTTGTGAGTGATTCAATGGAAGCTATCGAGGTTGGCCCTACCCCTATTGTTGAGAAAATTGGAGAACTGGAAAAGCTACTCTTGTGGATGATGATGGTAATCCTATTAAAAAGGTTGATTATCCGGGTAATAGTAAGGATTCTCCGTCTACTTCTTCTACTAAGAGGGTTAACCCATTTTCTAAGGCGGGAGAGATTGTTGATAGCGATGACGATGAAGTTTTGGAATATCCTAACGAGACTAATTATTTCGGTAGTGGAGGGAACGAGAGGAGTCTTTTGGAACAATGGAAAGATGGTACATGTGACTACAATGATTATGATGATGATTACTTTGATGATTGTGGTCTATCTGCAGCCCAATTAAAGGCTGTTGCCATGCATGACATTAGACTTGGATAGGTTGATGTGTCTTAGTTTATGTTTGGTTTTGCTTTGGTCTTCTAGTTGTATGTAGCTAGTTGGATCATTTATGGCCTGTCATGAATGATTTAGTGGTTGTTCAAGCAGTTGCTTGAGGTTAATGTGGTATTTCAGCCANTGAGAAACATAGATTTGCATTCAATTTTATGTCCGTATTGTGATTCGGAAACGGAAACCATAGAACATCTGATGGTGTCTTGCAACTGGTCATACACAATATGGAGTTATGTTTTTCAGTGGTGGGGATTTTGTTTGCCTCAACATTCTCGTGGTTGTTCATTGTTAAACATTATTGATTTCGTAAGGAATTTAAGCCAAAGGAGAAAAGCTATGTTCAAGCCTATTCAATTAAGGTGTTTTGAAGCCGTCTTGTTCTCATCTCTTTGGATAATGTGGTATAGTCCAAATCGCAAGGTGTTCATGGACAAGTCTCAATCTAGTATTGAAGTTTTCAAGGAGATCCAACAATTATCATACAATTGGATTAGTGGTAGAAGCACAAAATTGTCTATTAACTGGAATGATTGGATTAAAGATCCTATAATTGCTTGTATAGATCCTAACAGTTAGGTTCCTTGTATCTAGCTTCTTGCTAGTTTTTTCTCTACTTTATAAAATTCGCCGTTAAAAAAAAAAAAAAAAAAAAAAAAAAAAAAACAGAAGAAGTTAGATAACACTATACAGATCTGTAACTATCATATTGCTTTACCAAAAGTCTGGTATTAAATTATTAAAAATCATAATAAATACAAATCTATTCTTATGCAATGTCTTATAACCAGCAAGCTTAATATACTACTATAAAAAGTCAGAAGATTGAATTCAATCATTGACACGATCTTATTCCCTCTAATTCAGTTTCAACTTCTTTCATAGTTAGCCTCAGCGTTCCATTAACATTCAAGCATCTTTTTTCAAGCTTAGCAAGCGCAACCAGTTGCTCTTTTGGTCCATCCGAAACACGGACCCTCCGAACAGTTCGAAGACCTCCTCCTCGAACTAAATCCAGAAACTACACTCCGAACGACTTCGCAGACCTCTTAAGGTCTCTGTTGGCGTAAAGTCAATCTCTTAATATAGGAATTAATAAATAGTATTTTCAAGTTAGCAAACATATTGGATGAGTAATTATTGGTCATGTTACTTTAATATATAGTTGGTGAATAGTTTTGCATCAAGTTACTTTAGTATAAATAATTTGAGCGGATACTTCAAGTTTTGCAAGCAACAAGTAGCTTTATCTTCTTTATTTTTTTATTTTCTCAAATGTTGCTTTTTCAATGCTAATAAAGTAACATTTAAGAGCGCTGAGCATTTATGAGTTGTTTTATAGATTGTGATTAGAACTACAACTACTTTATTAACCGCTTTTATAGACAAAACTGTTTGTGCTACTTTTGCCGACATATTGGAAGTAATTTGTACAATATTTGTTGCTGTCGTAATTTTATTATGAGAAAAACAAATAGATAATTGGAAAGTCCAAGAAGAAGGAGCCCAACCCAGTTGTCGTGTCGTGTTTGTAATTGATATATATATTATATAATATTTGCAAAGACAAAGACGAAGCAATAATTTATTTTGTTAGGGTTTGATCGAAAAGGCAGAGCCCCGCTTTACTTTACTTTTGGAGTGAAGCAATATGAACGGTCGATCTGTACGGAAGGTTAGTCAATGTTTTTCAATTGTGAATATATATTTGAAAGCTGAGTTATATATGGTTTTGAACTTAGTCGATATTAAGTATCGGAATTAGGAGTTTATTTATTTAAATATATAACATATATAGTTGTTTATTTCAAACACAAGTCCACTGTATATGCATTTTTGTAACAAATAATTAATAATAAGCCTTTTAAAAGGAACATTGATTCTTTGATTGATTTGTAATGTGTCTGAAAAGGCGATGGAAAACGCTGCGGAACAAAATCCAGCTGCTGAAAATGCTATGGAACAAAATCCAACTGCTGAAAACGCTTTGGAAGAAAATCAAGCTGCTAAAAAGGCTATGAAACGAAATCAAGCTGCTAAAAAGGCTATGAAACAAAATCAAGCTGCTGAAAAGGCTATTAAATAATATTGCGTTGAATTGGCTGCCGCTGTGGAATTTTGGAGAGCTTTTTTGGAAAAAGAAGAGTTGTCATACTTCCCGTACAAATATAAGTATCAGACGCAACACCTTGGCATTCCTTTTCTTAGCTGCGTGAGGGACGAGCTTGCTTTACAAAAGGCCCATGGGAAATTCGATAACATTCTTACCAAAAAGATGGAACAACTAGGAACCTCCCGCTCTGATGCTATTCTCTTCGTTGAATTCGAAGCAAAACTACAGAAACCTGAAGCAAAACTACCGACACCTAAATCCTCTAAGCCTATTTGTCCTATTGAATCATTTGATTTCTTTGCCCCGCACAAGAGCAACCGTGACTTCCGTGTAACCGATGAGGAAATTAAAAGGGAATATGATCGAATCTTGGAGGGGGTCTATGATTTAACTGACGAATTTACGTCCAGCACATATAAGTCTGAGATGGAGAAGAAGGCAAGGAAACTGTGTTGGCGACGTTTTTTCACCTTCATCCCATGTATGTTTTTGTTTCTTTCTTTGTTGTTGCTTTGTAAGATTCATAACTTGGTAAGATCCTTCTGATATGCTGTAAGCCCATCGACTTTCATCTTCTGCTGTGTGTTCAGATATATTCCAGTATTTGTTAGGGTTTGGTCGAAAAAGGCAGAGCCCGACTTTACTATATAACTCTTCTGAAGCGAAGCGATCGGCTGATCTGTACGGAAGGTTAGTCAATTTATTATGTTATGATGTTTTATTGTTTTTAAATTAGATTAGATTCTAGTTTGTTTGTATGTTTTTAAGTTGTGCATATAAAGTTATGGTGTTTTGGAACCCCAATTCAAGTCAGAGTTTATTTATTTAAATAAATAATATATAGTTGTTTATTTGATTGATTAGTTGAAACACAAGTCCACTGAAACAAATAATAATAAGCCATTTCAAAGAATTTTATCAACATGCCACTTTGAAAAATTATGGTTTGATTTTGCTTCATTGATTGATTGATTTGTAATGTTTCTGAAAAGGCGCGCTATGGAACAAAATCTAGCTGCTGCTGCTGCTGCTGACGATGAATTGGTTGCCGCTGTGGAATTCTGGAATGCTGTTTTGGAACAAGAAGACGAGCCTTTCTTTCCTTATAGATATAGATATCGGGATCGACCTTTTCTTAGCCTCAGGAGCCAGCGTGATTTATAAGTGGCCCATGCCAAATTCGATAACATTCTTACAAAAAAGATGCAACAACTAGGATGCTCCCGCCCTGATGCTATTGCCTTCATTGAATCAACACTACCTAAACCTAAGTCCTATAAGCCTATTTATCCATTTGAATCATTTAATTTCTTCCCGCCAAACACATATCGTGACTTTGTTGTTACGGATGAGATGATTAGAAGCCGACACGAGCTAGCCTTGGAGTCCCTCTATGATTTATTTGATGACCTTACGACCAACGTCGAAATCATGTATAAGGCTGACGTTGAGAAGGATGCAAGGAAACTGCGTAGTCTGCGTTTGCGACGTTTTTATTACACCTTCATCCCATGTATACTTTTGTTGCTTTGTCTCTTTCTTATGTATTACCTTTAGGATTTTTAACTCCTCCTGATAATGCTGTAACCCCATCAACTTTCCTCGTTTTCATCTTCTGCTGCTGTGTTCAGATATATATGTATATATATATATATACTCTATTAGTATATATATATAGTACTATATATAATATATATATGCTATATATATATATATATATATATATACTATAATATACCAGAATTATCGTTTTTGGTTTCATATCAGCTTTCATCAAAATACACATTATGCATGATGCACAGGTCTATTTATTTCCAGTATCGAATTATCAACACAAGATTGACAAGAATTGATTCGTTATTATTAACAACATAATATCGGTTACATTGTTATTTTAGACACACTTTACAACAAAACAAACTAATCTATTTATAGTACATGAACCGAACCATTGTGTCCTTTCACCAAAAGGTATAACTTCCTGTAACTAACTTATAACTATCTTTAACTACCTTCAACCGCTATTCGGTTACTAACTAACTAACTAACTAATAAATTCAGCCCTTAGGCTTTACATTTATTACATAAGACACTAAATACTTTGTCCAACAAGACTTATGCAATTAAAGTCTAACATTCCCCCCCCCCAATTGTTTAAGTCTTGTTCTTCGAGTCTTCATACTCTTCTCCGCGTTCTCTTTCTCCCATTCTTCCTTTCTAGTCAGCATGTATTTTCCATTGTCTTCGTCAAGATCAATGTCTTCCACAGTAGATATTCCTGCGTTCAATCTCTCTTTCTTTTGTGTCGGTCTTCAAATGCCACTCCCAACAAAAGTCTTTCTTCCTTTTGTGTCGGTCTTCACACGTCGCTCACAACAAAAGTCTTTCTTGATCTTGCCCAAATAAGCCCAAAGAGCCCCCCTTTTTTTGGTCTCACGAAGCCCTAATTATTTGTCCTTCGCTGGTACTTGATTTGGTTCAATTGATTCCTTCAAACGGTTTATTCCTCCTCCTTCAAGAGTTTGATTGAAGTTTGTTGCTATCTCCAACTTCCGCAGGTAATTCCGGTTGTGCACCACCGTGACCAGCGTATTCCGATCTATTACATTGTCTGAAGGATTTCTGGTTGGTGTTCATTTCTCTTTATCCGGTAGCAATTGCTTCTTTTCTTCAGAATTGTTGTACCAACAATTCCTTGTTGTCTTTTAATCTTTCTGATCAAAGTTGAATCAAACTTCTTGTAATCTTGGATCCCTTCGCTCTGATACCAATGATGCACAGGTTTGTTGATTTCCAGGATTGAATTATCAACACAAGATTGACAAGAATTGATTTTTTATTATTAACAACATAATATCGGTTACATTTTTATTTTAGACACACTTTACAACAAAACAAACTAATCTATTTATAGTACATGAACCGAACCATTGTGTCCTTTCACCAACAGGTATAACTTCCTGTAACTAACTTATAACTAACATTAACTACCTTCAACCGCTATTTGGCTATTAACTAACTAACACATGCGGCCCTTAGGCTTTACATTTATTACATAAGACACTAAATACTTTGTCCAACAAGACTTATGCAATTAAAGTCCAACAATGCACATTATATACTTTAATCGTGATTTAAAAGCATAGTCATTTTTACTTGACTGACACTTTAGAGGTTTATTTGGTCCTGAACACTCTAAGCAAGTATCCTAGCATCCATATTACCGACACCGGATTATTAAATACCACAATCCTTACCATTTCCAAGGACCTCGTATGTAAAGTTAATATGATGCCACTAATACAAGTTCAAAGACTCTCTACCGGTAATGATGCCCTTCTGATGGCAAAAAAAAATTCCTTAAAGCACTGAACGACTTAATTGCTCTTGCAGCTGAGCCCCGACACACATAATAATTAAATCCAAATATTAATGGAAACTTGGTTCGCACTGCCACACAAAATATGTAAGTGCATATGCATAAAGAAGAAATAACACTCCCAAAGTGAATAATACACGAAATAAGTCACACAGAACTACTGAGATGGATGGATTATTGACAATGAGATGGATGATTTATTTGGAGGAGGATGTAGTACTATTTTGACGGTATGCCATGACTACCCAACGAGGTTCCCTCATGTGGAAACCACGTCTTCGCCCACCTCCCTTACTTCGATAGCACGGGGCTTAGAGAGATGATATAATCCTTTCCCCGCTAAATATTCGATCTCCCCTTTAGAGAGAGAGAGAGAGAGAGAGAGAGAGAGAGAGAGAGAGGGAGAGAGAGAAAGATCTCCCCTTTAGAAATCATGAACCTGATCGATATTGAGCTTAAACTATCTCCCTATAACATATATCTTTGTTCTGAACACCCCCAGCGCAGACACCTCACCACCATCACTCTTGATCTTGTTCCAGTTCTATCAAGCATTTCAAGTGAGGAGGACAACAAAGTTAAATGCCCCTTTTTTTTCCTCTAGAAATTAGCAGATGGAACTTCCACCAATGGAAGCATTTAAATAGCTCCTAAATCCCACTTAGTCATTACAAAATAAAACACAGTGCCAAGTCCCAACAACATAGAGCAGTCCCATACTTTGTAAATTGTCATCTATCCCAGAAAAGAAAAACAGATGAATTTTAAATAAGAAGGAGAATTTTAAGGGGGGATGCATCTATTTTTGTGGGTGCATCTAAAATGTGTGGTTGTAGTTTCTCGTCACCGTTCTCATTAAAATTTTTATTCTCATTTGATTCTAACTCATCAAACAAATGCAACAAATGTGGCTATAACATTTGTTTCCTTTTTCATTTAGTTGTTTAATGTTACAACTTTCAATTTGAAACACTTCGTGATTTTTAAATGAGACAGACCAGAACCAGACTATTTCGAGACTGTAAGAGGGTCGGGTTCGGGTATTTCTTAGCCTCAACCCGACTTAACCCAAACCCGACCAACCCGATCCGATTAACACCCTTACGTGCATGCACGTGATTTTTTCTTAAATTTTTTGTTTACGTATTATTATTTACATGCAATTGCATAAACAAAATTATTCTAATTGCATATTCTCAGTGTTTAACTGTAAGATGATAGGTTAAGGCAAAAGGCTAATCGTGGTTTTATGGTTCATTAGGTTTAGGGTTAGGATTGTCTGTTAAGCAAGCTATATTATCACTATAAAGACACATGTAATCCTATGTGTAATCACGAAAAACACAATCAAGCAATATATATTTACTATTTTACATGGTATCTGAGCCCTAGGTATGATCCACCACAAAATACTTGTTCTCCGATCATCGCTACTCGCCGATGATCCTCGCCGATGATCCTAAGAGATCCCTGATCTCTATGTCGTTTTATTTTTGCATTTAATTAGCCTAATGTTTAACCAATAAATCCTAGCATCCACAATCCTAGCCTAACACACAACTATTATGTTGATTTAGCCAAAATTCAACTAATTTTGTCGCATTCACATAACTCTTCGTTGACGAAACAATGGAGAACATTGTTTTTTTTTTGGGTAAAAGGTCAACGACCCGGTAAATATACTACTCCAAAAATCATTTAAGTACAACGGATATGGGTGAATCCCATATCTCAGCCCGTTACATAGGCGAAAAGCTTACATAACAAGATACTTCCTATTTTCTAAACAAGAAAACAAAACCACTAACCACATGATAATAAAAAAAACTCTGACAAAATATAAACTACTTCCTACGACCTTGGAGATTAAAGCCATACATGGCATTAAGAGCATCCAAATTCCCAGGAAGGTCATAAATTTGCTTCGAATAATCATCATAGTCATCACACTCATCTTCACGCTCATGACCACCACCAAAAAGGTTTGCTGATTCGTCCAACGTGTTAAGAACCTCATCATCATCACTATCAGAAACCACAACATCACCCACCTTTGAAAATAGGTTATCCCTCTTAGTGGAAGAGGTAGACGGAACAGGATAACCATCATCATCCACAAGAGTAGCTTTTCCATCAATAAGTAGCTTTTCAAGCTTCCCAATTTTCTCAACTATGGGAGTAGAACCAACTCCCTTTGTTCCCATTGAATCACTCACAAGCGGTTCTTGTGATGCATTACCGTTTAACGACTCATCCTTATTAACTTCCATTGTACGACCAGAATCCACATCCTTGTTGT
>LBNU01036960.1:16197-29176 GCA_014162995.1 Artemisia annua | reverse complement strand
TATATATCAGTACTTAATTGTTTTAATATAATCTAACCATTTGTAAACTGATAAATGAAATGAGCCTAAAATGTATATCTGGATGTAGTGTTTAAAGGTGCATGCTATTGGTCTTCAACAGAACGAACATGCTGCAACCATAGAATCTACTGTTTCAAATAAAGTTTCGGAAAACTCAGCTATTAAGCGTCTTCAAGATATTGTACTGGAAGATGAGTCAGATACAAATTCATTATATTCAAACACCAGCGAATATGTAGATGGTGATTCACCGGTACTTACTCTTCTTCTTTTTGCCGAATGCGCAGGTGTAGATTAATCAATTTGATCTAGAATTGTTAGTTAGTCAGTTAGTTGAATAATTAGCTCTGATAATCTTTTTTTTATGCTTTGAGGTGTGGTTATAATGGATTACTTATGGGTATCGTATCAATGTGTATTACTTGATACGTTTTCATCGTGCATTTGGACAATGTGTAATCATTTAAGTATGTTTTGAACAAGCAAGCGAGTTTTGACATGGTTTATGATAATATTTCAGCTTAGTGTAGTCCACATTGTACAATGAATAGTTAGCTGTGATAATGTTGGTTAAGGCACAGGTAAAAAAATTTGTTTCTGCTGTTATACAATGGTTAACTTGCGAGTTATGAGTATTTTGTCAATGTGCACTACTTGATTAGCTTTAGCGCTATCTTGAACAGTGTAGAATCTCACCTTATTGTGTAGACTGTAGAGTCTTTCTCTTTTAACCGAAGGATGTAGTTACATTGAACTAATTTTAGTACTTCAGATACATGGTGACGAATGATACATTTTATCAACTGTTTTGAAGGTGGTCTCAAGATGAAAATCATTTAGGGTAAATTTTCTTAACACAAATTTATTATCTAAATATAATAAGCAAACAAGCATCTGCAATAAAGAATCCAAAACACCACCGAACACAATCATGGAGAAACACTCTTATTCAGTAAATCGAAATGCGCGGGTTAGTTTGGATCCTTAGAAGGAGCAAATAGTTACACAATTGTCCGAAATTGTTTATTTGATCCTCAAAAGGCCGAGAACAGTTAAAATTGCAATTGTTTGCTAGACGATATGTAGTGAAGCACAGCTGAATACTATCACATTTATGCTAGAAGATATGGAGTTATTTTCAGTTTACTAAAAACATTTGTAATAATTTCTCACGTATGTCACATATTGAAGTACTCTTGGTGTGTTGCTCCAGATATGGAAAGTTGACTTTGAGGCGAGAAGCTTGCGACTAAATGTGATAAAGTTAAGCGAATCTCATCGGCCAAATGAAATCAGGATGATAGAGATGAGATGTGGAATCAGGAATGGCAGATGCGGAAACGGTATGGTTAATAATTTTATTTCTATAATGCAAATTAGATACACAACTTTGTAGGTTTGAGGATGTTTGGAATTCCTTATTTACTCTACGTATCTGGTATGCGCTCACGTTTGGGATCGGTTTTCATAGCCGTTGATCTATAATGGCCCCTTATTTTGTTTTTGTATCTATTAGTTAATACAATATTATGATGTTTTAGATGTGCTAGATTCTACAAGGTACATATATATTTTGAGTGTAAGAGTGACTGTTGTATCATGTGGAATAATAGGTTATTTGGGAAATAAAGGGTCAATATCTGTTACTAAGAGTCATGAATGAAGCTGAATTCAATATTCTGTTTGAAATTGATGGATGAATGTGCTTAATGAAATATCTTATTCACAACTTATTGATGATAGAAGGTTAAAATGAATCACATCATATAAATCTAATGTGGATACAATTGATAACAACGTTTTGTTATGCAGGAATGATGTGGTTCATGCAACAAGGCTTATGCATACGTTTATCAGGTATATAGTTTGTTCCAATCCTTAGGTCAATGGAGTGTAATGTAGTTTTAAAAAATTGTCTTTTAGCATCATTCTTATAGCTTCATGCTTCACTTTGCAACAAGTATCCATAAAGAACACCCATTTTGACCCATCATCTAATTGGAAAGAAAATAAAATCAATGACTAAAGGTGGCAAATCCATAATTACAGAAACCATTGGAGGAAATTGCTTTGAGGCCACTGTTGCATCCCTCTCAGCCTTAGCCAATGAATAAGTTTCATCGATATGATGGAATAAATTTTATCGTTTGTTTTCTATTTGAGCGCTACTTACCAATTTGCTGTTTTTTGTTTTGCTTCATTGCAGTTGCGCATTTACAAGACTTCTGAGTGCGGAAGTGGAACAACAACCGATAAAGCCTTATTTTCCACAACGCCCCGTAAGTAGTTGTTGTTATTATTGTTTATTCGGCTTATTTTCCACAACGCCCCTTAACGTTGCTATAACTAAAGAAGACTTTGACATTCTTTCGTTGCTGTAAAATTTATTCTTTAGTTAACTGGGTGTTTGGAATTGTGTTTTAATGGTTGATGAATATGTTTTTTTGGGTTCACAAGCTTTTTTCGAATGCAGAAAATATGTAATATTTTGGAAAGCATGTTAATTTATGGTTCCATTATTTTGAGGTGTTTACATGGGAGACGTATAATAAATATTTTTGGATACGTTCAGGTATGTGATTTTTCAAAATTATTTTTTTAGGGAGGTGAAGGCCATCAAAAATTGCCTTTTGCGATTGCTAAAACTTCTTAGTTTGTTTCTTTATATGAAGCTGTGTAGCATAATAAGACCTGTCGTTTATTCCACAGTTCTTATTGTTAACGTTGTATTCATTTACCTTTATTTAGGTATACCAGAATGCCTTATCCATGTAGCTCTGCACATTGCGTGTTAGAACAGTGGCATTTGGAGGAAAACAAAAAAAAATCCTGAACGACATCTTATTTCTTTTAAAATATGCAAATAATAAGCAGCCATGTTAAGTAGATAACCATTTGTAGTTTTCTAGCGATGTGCTGAACTTACTATATTTTATCAATAAGTTTGATCTTGGTGTGTTTCTTTTGTTGTATCAGATTTACATGGATGCAAGGGCAATCAACAAAAGAGCGACAACAGGAAAATCTTTTAATTTATGGTTGTGTCATCTACTAAACTGATATCCAGGTGTGTACATGTTTCTGTGTCTGCGTGATTGTTTTCCAACTGTGGTTTTTTAAGAAATACTTATGTTTCCCGACTAAATGGGACGAATATATTGATATTCTTTGTGTATTGATGATAATCTTTTTTCAAATTTATTTTAAGATTTCCATGCTCAATGGTCTGTCAGCGTTTAATGTATGACTTATATGGGTCGTTTTGATATATGGGATCATTTCAGTGGTGGTGAATTTGTAGTTGGTTTCGAGGAAGATAAATAGTTTACGGGTGTTTGGAATTGCATATTATTACCTGTTTGTAATACATTTTGGACATTTACAAATTGGTTTTTCCGTCCCTCTTTTTTTTGTGCTAACTTGCGTATACAAAAATCCCGCGGCAACGCGCGGGTTCAAAACCTCGTAACCATTCTACAAACCGAACGGGTCTAAGTTCTCTTTCTTGACTAGCTCAAAACCAAAAGTTTGGTTATCGAAAACCAAAAACTTGTTGGCTTTGAGCTAGTCGGTTTTGACTCAACATACGAGTCACTTCACCAAAATTAGGCAACAATTACGACTTCACAAAAATGTTAAGATCAGAGTCTCAGACTCACAAAATCGGCATAAAAGAATCAAGTTATAACATATTCAAATTTGCAAAACAGCACCTTTTTGGACAAACACTAAACAATTCATTTCACTAAGCAGCAACAAAACAACCATGTGTTACCGAAAATGGTTTTAATCTGTCAAACAATGACTTCTACCACTGGTGATGCACGCGGGGAGCATAATAGCATTTGTGAAATCTGAAACTTAACATCATCGTCAAACTCCCTGTAGTCGAGGAATTTCCTCACCTTCTTTAGCGCAGGTGACTTGGCCAATATAAGTTACACAAAATTCAATTCATTTCCCCGTTTTTTTTTTTTTTTTTTTTTTTTTTTTTTTTTTTTTTTTTTTTTTTTTTTTTTTTTTTTTTTTTTTTTTTTTTTTTTTTTTTTTTTTTTTTTTTCCTTCAAAAAAAAAAATAAATAAAAAAAAAATAAATAAATAAATAAATAAATAATCCCCGGTTTTTAAACCTTTTACTAACATGCAGTTCGTTCAGATGCTCCAGCCAGATATCTGAATAACTATCAAGTGTAAAGGAGGATATATCATCTTCCGTACATAAGCCATCTTCCATAGAGGAGTCATCTTGGTCGAACACTATTTTCAATTTACTAAAAAGTGTCAGTACTTTGGCATAAGAATCAAAACTAATATGATACATGATGGATTCCTGTTATTACCCCTACCTTAAGTTTCTCCAAGTTCGGGGAGTTTCTTATCGAAAGCCCAGAAAGGATAACCCGTCTTTGTGAGTGAAAAATATCTTGGTTGTATGGAAGTATTTGAGGTGGGTTAACGCGGGTGGAAGCTCTCGTGGAACTCTGTCCTGCACAAAAGACTTGAAACGACCGAAACAGGGTTAGTAATAAGCCAATTCTTTTTCCCGAGTTAAGTCAATTATGTACTATGTGAATAAATCTACCTGAAGGATGCAAAATGGAACAGTCAGACTTTCAATTACTGCAAAATGGTGGGATTGTCGCTAATATCAATGACATCTCTGTTGTTCATAGAGTGAGGATCCTGCAGCAACTTACAAAAGTCAGATAAGTTATCAAAGGCGAGAAGAACTGTTCGTTTATTTTAGTAAGACCTTACCACAGTCAAAGTCTTGTGTAATGGACAAACTGATTAGTAAGACCTTACCACTGAGACATAGGTTTATTAACTGCTGGAGTGAGAAGAGAGAGAGAGAGACAGGTGGAATACAAGTCCCATATCCAAAGTTGATCGTTAATTTCTTGGCACTATTTCTCCTTGACAAATGAAATGCTATACCGTCAATCTCAGCACATTTATCATCTATCAAACATAAGTCATCCCTGACCATGGTGATTTTGAACGCGTGTAATGGACCTTCATGCACTAACAAAACTTGGCAGATAGCATAAAAGAAAATACGTCTCTTTTTCAGTAACTCAGCCTACTTCTTAGTCAACTTTTTCTTGTTACCTGGTTGATCAGACATTCGCTCTCCATCAGACGACTCAGACCCATCAGTGACTCAGCCCTATCAGTCGGTACATGAAACTTAAACTCCTTAAACACAAGTTTGGGGATTTCCATCCCATGGTACCTGCATTTACTGGATAGGATACTTGTCCTCGCCGCCTCTTCAATGGGTAGAAAACATAAGATGGATTCTGTTATGCCTGGAGGAAGGTTGCTAATCCTATTTGCTGCAAATTCTGTTTAATACACACAAAATATAAGTCTAAGACACGCTAGTTGAAGATTGAAATAACACGCGAGCTTTGAAACTGAATATGAATGTTGTTGATGATTAAACATGAGGCCATCGATATAAATTTCATGGGTTTAAGCTATGAAATAACAGCATACTTTCATCAATGTCCCATTAAGTAGCTGAACTAAAAAGTGTTCGACTAAGCATTACAACTTTCAAAAGGTGTTCCAATATACACATTTTAATAGAAAACTTATTAGTTAGGGCACTCAAGTTGGACACTGATGAAAGAACATAACTATTTTATAGCTTAAACCTTAATTTTATATTGGTTCTAGAACATAAGGACGAAATAGAAATGAAAGTACCTCAATAGTAGAATCTCAAATTGTATGGGGATAATGTGGCGCTGATGTAGAGTTGAGTTAGGGGTAGAGAAGAACCATAAAGGTGAGAGGGTTCTTCAATATCAGAATCCATTTGAGTTATGTTGCTGACGAAGTCGCCTTTTAAACGTCATTGGTTCTATAACATCATCACCAGCCTCATTAGGATTTCCTTGCACTTTTTCCACATATTCTTCATTAGACACTATAGTTTGAACTTTCAAATCACCTGAAACAACAATTTCATTCAATCTTCGCCGCCTCTCCCCCTCATGATGATCATGATCGTGATCATCATGTCTTCGCTTTAAACCATGAGCTTGAGATTCAAATGATTGTTCAAGAGCAGCAAGACGTGCAGATAACTTTTCTAATGTAGAAGCAATAGATTTTGTAGAATTCATGGCATCCTCCTTAGTAGCACTATATTGAGAAACTTCACTTCGTTTGCGTAAGATCATAATCAAATCGGCATCAGCAGATTCATCTTCAGATTGTGACAAAAGTTTCGCAAGTAACAATTGCTTCAATTCATCCACAGATAAGTCTTGTTGTGATTGAGAAGGAGGTGGAGGTGGCGGTAATATTGCTTCTTCTGTTGCACCATGCTTTTCAATGAGTAGTCGTTGCATATCAGCAAGTTGTTTAGCAAAAGATTCTTGGACAGCCTTTAGAGCGCTGTCCAGATACTCTCTCGTAACAAATTCCGGGAAATCACTAACACCTGGCCCACTTAGAGGCTCAGTTACCACAACAGTTGATTCAACTCCGTGACCCACGTTCACACCAACACTGGTAGGATTTCCTCCCAGTCCTTGTGAAATACCAACATGAGGTACCACTACGGAAGTTCCAGCAAATTCACGCAGACTTTCATTTGACTCAAGTGTCCTAGACATTGTTTTAGATGGCTCTAGACTCGATTGTGCACTCAAAGAAGTCCGGGACGTAAGCAGATGTCCTCCTTTTTCAATATTGACATTCTCCGAATGAGAATGCAACAGATTATTTGCTAATTCTCTGTGTGCAATTGAAACAGGAGCTTGTTGAGAAGAAACTGAGTGGCTCGGAGGGGTTACTGCTTGCGTCACCGGGTCCATGAAGCCTTGTTCAATACTAGAAATCAACAAATGAAGTCCATTAGTAGATGTATTGACCCAGCTGACTGGCTTGATTTGGAGAAGATTCTCACTTTCTTCACTTGACCTCTCGTCATTTTCAACTCCTCCCTCGTTATTTGAATCCTCTTTTGCAAAATCAGTTCTGTTGAGCCGTGAGTTTGGATTCTCTTCATCATTATTATCATCATCAGAATCATTATAAGATTGAATATTCTCACCTTGTGTTCTTTTAGAATCACTATTACTTCTTATAGCTAAGGTGGCTCCGTGGGTAGATCCCTCCGATACTGACTGGATCGAAGGACGTAAGGAGTTCCTATATTCGATAACACTAGGTGCCATTTGGTCAGCATAGGCTAACAGTTCATCAGGAATTCTCATTTCTTGAACATTTGAATTTCCACAATCTCTACGTAAATACTTCATTTGAAAATCTGCAATTGTAGGGTCATTTGGTCTTCTAGGAATATCTTTATAACGCCTCATAATTGAAAAGATAATAATCTTCAAGAAACGTATGAATGGTACGAACTTCCGAGCCTTTGATGGCAGATGCTTGTCCTTGACCACTTCCATCAAATCATTCCAAAATAATCTCGCGTAATCATAGTTTTTGTTGAATGCAATTCCTTGGAAAATTCTTAACACTGAAATGCTGCATTGATCCATTCCAGTACTCTTCGAGGTAAGACAACGATTAATGATTGAAAATAGAGTAGCCCAGACTTGTGACAAATGCTTTCTTCTGAACGCCGAGGCTTTAGGAAGTGGTTCTTCATATCCTAAGCGTACAATATCGGCACATAACTCTTCTTCACCTGATAAATCATCATACTCTTCTTTGCCCGTAAAGTCGTTTTTCTCTTTAAGATCAAACATTCTTCTAAACTGTTTCAAGGTAAAAGCAACGTGAACATCTTCAATCATGCCTTCAAATTTGTGTGGCGGCACTGTGGTATTGTAGGTTAAAGTATTCCAGAATTGCTGAAGATAAATTTCTGGAACATTTTCGGATATAGTGAGTGCTTTAAAGATGGGATGTCCTTTGAGAATTTCTACCATAACCGGACATTTGGTAATAATCGAATCCGGACAAAATATGAAGTTATTCTCCTTGATTGGTAGGAATTGATCTCTTGGAAGTAATTCATCGTGAGGAATGACGGTTTGTTGAGATGCCGATGGTGAAGTCATTGTATAGCTATATGAGAAAATGTGAAACAAATTCAGAATAATACAAAAATTGAAATTCTAAAACTTCTGAAAAATATTCTATAGCGTTCGCTTATTGGACAATACTGAAAAGCACTGACGTATCCGATAACTGAAGTTGTGTCAACTTCTCGGACAACACCGAGTTGTGTTGCGCCCGATAACTAAGAGTGTGGTCAATATCAGATAAGTAGATGCTAATTAGTTTCTTTTCTCACCTGATATCAAACAATACATAATTTCAAAATTTTGCTTTTTCCACCGAAGACCAGACAACACTTATGGAGTTGCAAGTGCATGTGTCACCCGATATGACTTGTTTTCCAAATTGATTAGTTGCACCCATTATCGGATAAACTGTGAACCTTTCAATGTTATTATCACCCGATATCAGTCAACATAAATTTTGTAAAAATCTAGTATTACCCGTGCTTATTTTCTAGCACATAAGCAGCAACGGTATTTGTTTAAGCTTACTTGATGGGCTTATAAGCTTATGTAAAAGCTAAAAAGCCAATAAACTCAATCTTTATGGCTTATGAGCATACCAATTTGAGCTTATCAACTCAATAAAGATATAAGCCCAAATTTATTAGCTTATAAGCCATCAAAATTAAGCTTATTGGCTTTTCAATTTTTACATCAGCTCACATGCCCATCAATAAGCTTAAAACTGAGCTTATGCTTATGCTTATGCAACTAGATAAGCATAAGCTCAAAATTAAGCTTATTTGATGGGCTTATGCAATAACTGAAAAGCCAATAAGCTCAATTTTATAGCCTATGAGCATACCAACTTGAGCTTATCAGCTCAACTAGGCTATAGGCCCAAAATTATAATCTCATAAGCCATCAAAATTATAATCTCGTCCGTTTTCTTAAGCCCATCAAATAAGCTTAAAAATGAGCTTATGCTTATCTAGTTATTTTGGGGCAAATCAAGCCATTTCTAACAGAATAATTAATCCTTGTTGGTCTAAACACATTTTCACAATTTCTTAAACTGCTTAATTTTAAGCTAATTGTCTACTTCTACTATACATAAGATGAAAAAACTAGCAATCCCAAATACCCTTTAAGCTAATTCTTAAACTGCTTAATTTTAAGCTAATTATCTACTTGTGCTACATAAGAATACAAAATTAGCAATTCTAAATAAAAATTGAACCCAAAAGACATGATGAGAAATGCAAATTATATAAGTATAAAACATCAAAACCTTAAAATGAATAATAATAACAATAATAATACCTGGTAGGTAGCTTCAATTGCAGGAGAAGGGAACAGTGATTAGGGTTTTCTCGGTTGTTGTTTGGCTGCGTTTGTTTATTTGTGTTTTAGCCGATATCTGCTCATACAAAAGAAAATAATGTTTTAATCGATAAAAAGAAAGTACAGTAATAAATGTACTGTACTTACCCCGTAGGTTCACTATGTTTTAATCTTAACTAACGCTCTGCCTTCTCAAGGTCAAATTTTTAAGAAGGGAAGGGGATCGGGATGAGGAAGGGAAGGCGGGCTTAGGGGAATGCACATTGTGAAGAAAATGCGTTATTTGGTATTGTGTTCTTGAGTTTTTATTTTAAGTTGCGAAGGGAAAGGAAAAACATACCCAAATTACAAATATACCCTCAAAACATTAAGTTACTCTTCACATGAAGATATACCCTCTTTTTAGGAACTCGATTACTATAGCAAGGGTACTGAGTCTCATCGATATATCACACCTCGGAGAGTTTATTTCGGGTCTTCCTACTCGATAAATATATTTACAAGCCAAAGAAACTATGAAATACTGTAATGTTTTTTCTGTGATTCTTAGTGAAAAATAAATGTTTATGGGGACCAAACTGTAGGTAAACGAAATGGCCCTGTCCATTAATATCTTATTGGTGAGTATAACAATCAGCGTTTTGTTAGGGCACTACTCAATTCCTTCAATTAAGTGGAACTCTCTTTAGCTTGGACCCAACACTGTTTGTTAGGACCAACTACTCAAACTTCCTTCAATTAATGGAACTCTTTGTTAGGACCACACACTGGGAGTAAACACCAGCACAAAACATTACGGCTAGTATTACTAGTTTTTGACAAAAGTAGCGGCGTACGAAAGATTGACAGCTGGTGTTACGGCATCCACATGTATCAAAATGTTTTAAGAAATGAAATACACGAAGAAGTAACACCTGACACTAATTGAGACATATTTGGTATTTTACACAAACCCATAATGTTGATAACTTGGCTTCCCGCTCCAAATCCGCCAAAATTGGCGGAACAGAGTATACACAAAAAAAATTCAGGGGGCCACCTTCCCTCCCTTCCCACTTCCCCTCTCCTCCCTCTTCCTTTTAAAAAAACTTCAAGAACCACCCATATTTTGGATTTCCCTTCCCTCCCCTTCCATTACTTTAAAAAAAAACTTGAGAACATGAGCGTAAGGTGCAGGTCAGCGCCATTATCAGCTTTAAACACTTTCCCATAACTCACAAAAAAAACACCCACACAATAACTCAACCCTAAGGGCCCGTTTGCGTTTATAAGTGGGATGGATTAAGATTTGTGGATTTCGGATTTAGGGTGCCTTTGATTTGTACCTATGGGAATAAATGAATGACTATGTGGAATGAAATATTTTGTTTGTTTCATGATCATCGGAATGGTCATATCCTTTATTTTGTCATACATTAAAGATGGCAAGGGACATAGGAATGAGTTCTATCATTCTTAAGAGGTCCACCACTACTATCAAATTCATACCGATTGTGATTCCTATCATTAAACCAAACGGCCCGTTAGATTTGGATTTGGTTAGGATTAGGAGAGAGAATTATATTAATTTAATAAATATAATAATAACTTAAAATTAATATATTATTTAAAAATAAAACGCAATTTTATAATATTAAAAAAAAAAAAAAAAAAAAAAAAAAAAAAGAGCACAAAGGATTGTCCCACACTTTGCAGAAAACCAAGCTTCTACCCATATTTTCAAAAACCGTTATGTTTATTAATAAAAGAATATTTCAAATCTAAAGTTAAAATCACCAACGCCCTTGATTTTCTTTTCAAATACAAAACCCACCCTATCCCGCAAACAACGGGCCCCTAACTCACTTTAACTCAACTTTTCAAATATTTTCAAATTCACTCCTAAACTAAAATAATACTTCATTTATTAACATTAATTATTAAATATACTATTACATTACAAAAAAAAAAAAAAACAATACATTACGATTAAAAATACAATACAAAATAAAATAAAAAATAAATACATTATGACATAAAAAAAACATTACGAAAAAAAAATAAATAAAATAAATAAAAAAAACATTACAACACAACAATTTATTCATACCGTACGCTTTGGCAACCCGTATTTTTCAATGATTCGGTCCTTTTCCTATTCACCAATGCCACATAGTGAGGACTTTTGCCGGTAGTGTCGAGCAACAAAAATTCAAACTCCCTCGTTCGTATTGCTGAGTATTGTTTTCAGCGGAGTCGCCTTGGTAAGCCCTGGGTCGCATCTTCACGTTTACCCCGATACTCCTCGCGCAAAGCGTCCCCGAATTGGGCCGACGAAACAGGTCATCCGGTACTCGTGCCCCCGGTGCTTGCCGTTGTCTCGGATTTTTGTTTCTTCGCAGCCCGCTTTTTTCCCATCGGGCGTGGTTGTGCATCATGACCAAACAACGCCTCGTTTGCTTGGCTTGGGACATCACCGGTTAAATCAACCGTATCCGGTGAGTACGCAAAACACCCCAAGCCTCCTCATTATTAAACGGCGAGTTTTTGTGCTCGTTACGATACATTTCTTTGGCCCGTGTGAGGATATCCATTTCATTTTCCCCACTTTTTTATCGCATTCGGCACGTTTGAAACACGCGTTGAACTTTCCGCTCACGGTTCAACGTTCTCCACCTTGATTGTATCATATATTTGCCGCGTTTATGAAAATTCTTTTTATTCTATTATGGCTCTTATCGCATATCACCATTTTCTGAACTGCTTATTATGAAGCTACTGATTCTGCTACATAAGAGTTAAAAATTAGCAATTCGTAACATACTTCAGAAGAATAAAGTATGATAAAACGGGCCAAACTAAACCAGGTTTTTAATTTTCCGCCGAAACCCAATTAGACCCGCCGGGTTTGAATCGGGACCCGATGGTCGAACCGGTGACTAGGCCGGGTCGACCCGGTTTTCAAATAATTTTAAAAGGTTAGGTAAAACAGCAAAAGGGTATATACAAAATGCAAGTTAAAAGTATAAAAAACATAAAATGAATAAAGAAAACATACCTGCTAGGGCTAGAAACATGATATGGTTTTGAGAAACATGCTTTAACTGCACGTGAAAGAGAATAGCAGTGGTTTAAGGTTTTATTTTAGTGTAGAAGAAGTGGTTTCTTATTAGTGGTAGTTTGACTGCTTTTTTGAAGATGGGTTTGTGTTTAGCAAAAAAACATGTTTTAACTCCTCAACAAACTAAGAATTTATATGTTTATATGTTCGGTGAAAGACTTGTCAAACTTTATAATTTATGTTCCGTATTTATTTTGTAGTTTTACGCACTTTATTAATAGTATAAAATAAACTTTTATGATTTTTTGCTCTATATGTGTTTAACTACATTTATCAAACTTTACATTTTCTGTTCATTTTTTTTATTGCACAATTTTATAATATAATATATATATATATATATATATATATATATATATATATATATATATATATATATATATATATATATATATATATATTACTATATACCTGATATATAAATATTATAGTATATATACTACTATATAAAGTATATATATATAGTGACTTATAGTACTATGATATACCGATAGGCGTATATATAAATATAATGATATTA